>CALYLW010000130.1:1082500-1180073 GCA_944989445.1 Ampullaceana balthica | reverse complement strand
TGTTTACAACACAAATTCTGACGTTATGGGTTCGTGCGTTGTTTGGCTAATGTTAATCTTGAAACCAAAATGATTATGATTTTTAAGTCTATATTTTCAATTTTAAAAATAGTGATGTCCCTTAGCGTTAGGCGTGAGGCAGTCAGCGATAATTGAGCGTAAATATATATATAATAATAACTAGGTTGTGCTGCGGCGCCGTGGCGCCTGCGGCGCCCACCTTTTTCAAACGCCCAACTAACTTGTCATTGTATGATAAATACGTAATATTAAACTTCCTGAAATGTACACATAGTATTTTATAATAGGGGTTGTAGGGCGCCTACGGCGCCCCCTTTTTTGGGTCAAAAGCCCAAGTAGCTTACCCTTGTATGATACACACGAAATATTCCTGAAATGTACACAAAGTATATCATAATTAAAAATCCTCAAATCCTCTTTTTACATTGTTCCCTTTTCCAAAATTAAAATATGAGCTAAAACAATGACGTCATATAATAATATCCTTTTACGGCGAGAAATTTTAGAAAGCAGCGCACCAAATTACTGCACCAAAAAAGAACTCTTTTCGAACGTCTGCATGAAATTGTTCAAATGTTAATTATTTTAAAACAAACAGAGTGATGTCCCTTAGCGTTAGGCGTGAGTAAGTCAGCGATAATTTAGGGTAAATATATATGATTATGCTTTAATTAAATTTTTCATAGTAAAAAAAAAGAGAATGTAAGAATGTGCTTGATTGGTTGTTTAATTAACGGAACAATTAGATTGTAGTTACATACCAAATTTAATTCACTCTATATCTTATCTTATCTTATCTATTACAGACGCTTCTTCTATACAGAAGATTATAGCGTCCTACGCTTATCCGTGGTTTTTGTCTAGTCTTGCACTTTTATTTGAGTTTAAAATGTGTATAGAGTGTTGGTTTTCCTGGTTTCCTCGGGCATCCCATTCCACGCCCGAATTCCAGTTGAAAAAAGCGAGAATTTGTATGTGTTTGTTCTTATCATTGAATATAGATTCCATTTGATTGATTTCGACTAAAGTTCATGCGTGTTAATAGTTAATGATCTGTTCTTGCTGTTGTGTCAGAATGAAACTCAACATAATGACCTACGACTGTAAGTGTGTTTATGGTGTTTAGTGTCTGTGTATATATGTATATTCTAATGCTTCTTAAGGTTAGGATCAATGTTACCTCTAAGGTTCGTTAGGCCGTGTACAAGGTTAAAAAAAAACACGTTTGCAGATTTGCACAGCTTCTATTTTGTGCAATATTTTACAAAATTTGCTGCGGGGTATTTCTAAACTGCTGCAAGGTGTCGGTCAGATAGCTGCGCGACTTCGCAGCTTAAAGGGAACATTGATCAGGACCCTGGGCCGACCCGCCCACCCCCCGCCCCCCACCACGGCGTCTTCATAAGTTATCCATGGTTTATTATCCCCGCCCCCCTCTGCCTTTCCCTTACCAGACTCCAGTGGTAGAGGGCCAACCTGCGCGCTGACTGAGCATTGAGAGAGCTGATCTTAATGCACTCACAGCTATTGGCGTGACTCCTGTGGATAGACTGTGGATATAATATTGCCGATATTGGAGGCATACACTTGTAAATACACTTAAGCGTGGTCTTGTGGATATCCTCTGAATTAGACTCGTGGATCTGTACTAGCGTGTTATTTTACTAGACTTGTGGATACGCTCTCACGTGGTCTTGTGGATATAACCAGATTAGACTCTTTGATATATTATAGCGTGTTGTTTTACTGGATTTGTGGATTCAATTACAGTGTGTGTGTTTCTTTTCCCAGCATATGGGGATGTAGTATTAATTCACTTGTGGATATGCTGCGTGGTGTATAAGGTATATTTCATTTATGGATTAAAACTAAATATTGGATGGTTCCTTGGTGGGTTTATTGATTCATTCCATCCCTGTGGATTTATCAATACTCATCTCTAAATTTACCTGTAGGAATTAATTAAAACATGTGGATAATCAATTATGACCTTAAACTCAGCCGTAAATACCCAATCCATTACAAGACCAGTGTATACCCCAATCCATTACAAAACCAGTGTATACTCCAATCCATTACAAGACCAGTGTATACCCCAAATCCATTACAAGACCAGTGTATACCCCAATCCATTACAAGACCAGTGTATACCCCAATCCATTACAAGGCCAGTGTATACCCCAATCCATTACAAGACCAGTGTATACCCCAATCCATTACAAGGCCAGTGTATACCCCAATCCATTACAAGACCAGTGTATACCCCAATCCATTACAAGACCAGTGTATACCCCAATCCATTACAAGACCAGTGTATACCCCAATCCGTTACAAGGCCAGTGTATACCCCAATCCGTTACAAGGCCAGTGTATACCCCAATCCGTTACAAGGCAAGTGTATACTTGCATTTAAACGGGTTCAATGCATGCCTATAAATTCTTAAATTCGACTTAACTAGGGGTAATTTTGTAAACATTTATTCAGCCAACTGTACCGAAAATCTTCTATAATGTGTGTGTGATACATATGAAGCTGCAATAAAACCTTAAATTAAAACACAGGATACACAAAAGAATAGCGTGATCTAAACAATAAATGAAATATTTATTAATTGACTTATACCAAAGTAGACGTATCCGCCAATGCCTTCATCAGTCCAACTAACTTACACAAGTATTAAAAGCATTTTTTGTATCAGTCACTTCATGAACTTTAATGTTTTGTTTTGATTACACATTTCGTCTGTGCATCTTGTATTATGTGACACATATACATGATATCAGTGGCAAGTGACATGTGACAAGATGAAGTGACTTAAACTTGTATACTCTTTTTCCACGTTGTTTTCCTTCTCAGCAATTATTTCTAATATTATTTAATTACCATGGTAACCAATTTCTAGCAGCCCTGCTCTCAAAATGACATTACTTACTTAATGAAGTCTTGCATCGATTTCCCCACATTCAGCGCCGCCTCTGGTCAAAGTTTGATGAAGACTTTGTCAAGTTTTGTAAACACCCGGGAAGTGGGGTATTGTTTTGGTAAAAATGTCAAGTTGTCTACTCTTAAAAGATTACTTGGACTTTTGAGTTTTCTGTTGAGACCTGTCGGTGATTTGGGCTTTAGTGACCTTTGGTGTGGTCAGTTCTTGCCACGTGTGGTGAAGTTGTGATAGGGATATCATTAAGTCCAACCAGGTCATGGATTGTTTTTTCATATTTTAACCAGCTCTATTTAATCCTGTTTTCTTGATTTTCGGCTATGTTTTCTACATTTTATAACTAGCTATTAGTATATATAGGTATTTCCATATTTTCCTCCAATTTTTTACCACGTTTTTATTAAGTTGCTCTTTCGTTCCTGTCCGCAAAATTTCAATTTTTCCAACGTAAAATTAAACCGGGGGTGGGGTAGGTGATCAGAATGATTGGGGAGGGGGGGGCATCCTTTATATAACCTTGATACCATATTTAAAAAATGGCGCTTAAATTTACAGATTCGTGGGTTTCTCATCATCTCAGTGGATGGGTGGGGGGTTCACCCCCTTAGGGACGCCCCTGCTCGCAGTAACGTGCTTACTTTTACTACATATATTGTTTTTTTAAAGTTACACTAAAAATCTCTAACGCAGCTATATGTGTAATAGCACGTGACAATCTCATTACACAGATTGCGAATCATATCTAAGACCGCCTGACATTTGCACTGCAACACAATTAGATGACGTCAAATTGACTACACAATTTGTGGTAGTGGGTTATTACTCTCGTACCATTTTGGCGCGGGGAAATATTGCCGACCCTTTTACCCACAAGGCTCCGGCTGGCAGCGTGGTGCCAGGTATTTTATCCCATCATTATCTGATGTCGAGAGCCTGGTACTACACACTACATCAGTTACACGCCTCAGTGAATTCATTGTGTTTCGTTTGTTGGTGGGTGTGTATGGGGAGGGGGGAGGTTAGTAAATTATAAAAAAAATTAATTGTTCCAAATTGTGTTTTTTTTCCCCTAAAAGTTTGCAGTCTTTTCCCTCACATTTTCCCCATTATTTCCGGTAATGGTGTTTGATAATCCAGGGATTTTATGTTGTGCCGTCTAGGCCTCACATCAAACGATTATCATAATCAATAATGCTATTAGTCACAGGCCTTTCATGACAACTGTTTTGTGAACCCAGTAAAGGTGTGGTCTGAGCTTTATTTGGAAAACATTAAAATGTATACACACGCACACTATATTTTTGATGTTATTTGAGTTCCGAATCGTCATTGATGTTACCTATTTCTTTATAGAAAACTATTGCGTCCCTCGCTTATCCGTAGCTTATGTCGAGTCTTGCATTTTTAATCGAGTTTTAAATGTTGATAGAGTGTTGATTTTCCTGGTTTCCTCAGGCAACCCATTCAACGCCCGAATTCTGGACGGGAAGAGCGAGAATTTGTATTTGTTCTTGTATACGGAATAAGAAAAGGGTTTTAATACCATACCTATGTGTGTCTGAGGGGGATGTTTCACACTGTCATCAGCGCTAACCAATCATGGTGTAACCCACTAACCTGCCCCCCCCACCCCGACACGCTAACTGCTGACTACGCTACGATGCGCATGGCTAACTCATCGCTTTCCCAAAATACACCAAGCCCTGGTGGGGGTAGCCCGAAAGTTCATTACAACACCGGCTGTTGACTGCAGACTCCACGGATCAAATATTCACCTGATGATCGATACGTCAACTGTTTGCACATACGTCCACCCTGATATTAGCACATTACGTCATTGTTAGAACCAGCTGCTGTCGCCGCCTTTGATCTGCGGGGGTGGGGGAGGGGGTACATTAATTGGGTGAAGTTTGTTTAAAAGTTTATTCTGGAAATGTAAATTCATAAAGATAGTCTTTCAAGATCTGATTTCAGGGAGAAGAAAGGGAAAATAAAAAGGGGGGGGGTAGGGAGTTGAAGGAGGGAATTAATTATAGAATGGATGAAGGAGGGAAGCTTATGGAGCATACAGTGGTACCTCGAGAAAAGAAAGTAATCTGTTCATTGGTTGCCTTCGTATCCTGAATGTTTTGTCTGTCAAGGGAAGTTTTACATGTAAAATGCAAATCCTTTCCAAACCACACAGAAATAATACTAATAATACTACCATGGAAAACCAAGGGGGAAAAAAAAGGATTTAAGGATTCTTCAATCCTTAAAAGTACACATCATATATATATATTTACCCTCAATTATGTATGACTGTGGCCTAACGCTAAGGGACATCACTCTGTTTAAAAAGAATTGGAAATAAAGACTTAAAAATCATAATCATTTTGGTTTCCAGATTAACATTAACCAAACAATGCACGGACCTTTGACGTCAGCATTTGTGTTGTACACAGTGCTGACTGACTCAAAAAGTTATTTTTTGGTGCAGTAATTTGGTGCGCTGCTTTCTAAAATTAGTTTAAGAAATCGTGTGGTGATTAGCACTGTGAAATAATAGTATATAATTACTTTGTGTACATTTCAGGAATATTACGTATTTATCATACAAGGACAAGTTAGTTGGGCTTTTCTAAAAGGTGGGCGCCGTTGGCGCCTTAAAAAAAGTGGGTGCCGCAGGCGCCACGGCGCCGCAACACAACCTAGTTATAAATATAATAAATGATGATAAAACAAATAAATAAAGAAAAAAATCAATGTAAAATAATATGTACAAAAATGTTGGCCCTTATCTTTTGAGTGAGGCGGTGTGGCGAAGTGTCGGCGAAGTAGTATGGGAGGAGAAAGGATGGCAAAAAACATGACGGCACCACGTACGAAACACATAACTTTATGAAAATAATATGTTATGTACAAGCTTTACATGACTTAATCTATATATATAAAAATCAAAGTATGTATGTATGCATGTCTGTTATAGCTGACTAAACCATTCATCCGATCGCCATGAAACTTTTGGAGACTTTTGAGTACGCTCCAGGGATGGAAATAGGCTATTTTTTTTCAAAATGTAACACTCATGGGGCGCCGGGGGCCCATAATGAGAATTTTTTCTTATATGAGCTATATAAAAATTAGTTTAAGGCTTAGCTGCTTGGAAAATGAATGGATCTTGACCAAACTTGGTACATAACAACTTGATAGCCTATATTAAAGTACCATATGGCATTGAACTCCTAATGTCCGTTCCTTCGGGGCCGGGGGCCCAAAATCCTTTTTTTTTGTAAGCGTTAAATACTTTATTCCCGTTATGATTTACACGATCTTGAAAAGCATGGACTAATATATCTATCATGATCCAGATTGAAATGAACAGGTATTTTAAAGTTATTCTTTTGCACCGATTGGGCCCGGGGGCCCTTAATGTCGTTTTTGTTAATCTATATATATAAAAATCAATGTATGTCTGTGTGCATGTCCTTTATAGCTGACTAAACCATTCATCCGATCATCATGAAACTTTTGGAGACTGGCAACTTTTTTTCTAAATTTATCACTCATGGGGCGCCGGGGACCCATAATGTCATTTTTTGCTTATATGAGCTATATAAAATATAGTTTCAGCGCTAGCTACTGTGTAAATTGATGGATCTTAACCAAACTTTGTATTTAAAAATTTGATAGCCAATATTAAAACACTAAAGGGAACTGAACTCCTAATAGTCATTCCTTCGGGGCTGGGGGCCCAAAAAATTCTTTTTCTTAAACGTTTAAGATTTTATTCACCATTCAATTATTAACAATATTGACAACTAATGACACATGTATCCATTATTATACAGATTGAAATGAACAGGTATTTTGAACTTTATATCTTGCACTGGGGCCCTTAATGTCGTTTTTTGCTTATGTGAGCTTTATAAAAATTAGTTTTTGCGTTAGCTACTGAGTAAATGAATGCATCTTAACCAAAATTTGCATACAAAAATTTAGTAGCCCATATTGACATAATTAAGGTTTATAAACTTCTAATGTCAATATATTCGGTGCCGGGGGCCCCAAATGTCTTTTCTTCGTATATGTTTAAGATATTTTTCCCCATTCAATTTTTCACGATCTTGAGGAATATATCTATGAGGAAACTGAATTAAATGAACAGGTTTTTGAAATTGACACCTTTCACTAAAGGGGCCCCTAAATGTCGTTTTTTCCCTTATATTAGCTGTATAAAAATTAGTATTCGCGTTAAATACTGAGAAAATTAATGGATCTTGACCCATCTTAATATATAAAAACTTAAGGGTTTATATTTTATTACTATAGGGCACTGAACTCCTAATTTTCATTCCCTTGGGGCAGGGGGCCCAAAATTTCATTTTTAGTAAATGTTCAATATTTTATCGTTCATTCAATATTGAGACATATAAATAAATGTATGTATTTTGAAATTTATTCAAATTAAAAAGTCTTTCGCACTTTATTTCTTGCGATAATTATGCCCTGGGGCCCATAATGTAGTTTTTTGCTTATATGAGGTATATAAAAATAAGTTTATGCGTTAGCTACCGAGTAAATGAATGGACCTTAACCAAAATTTGTATACAAAAACTTGGCAGCCGATATTAAAATACTATAAAGCACAGAAATTCAAATTTCCATTCCTTCGGGGCCTGGGGCCCCAAATGTCTTTTCTTCGTATATGTTTGAGATAGTTTTCCCCATTTAATTTTTCACGATCTTAAGGAATATATCTATGAGGAAACTGAATTAAAATGAACATCATTTTTTTAAATTGAAATCTTTCACCGAATGGGCCCAGGGGCCCCTAAATTTCGTTTTTTATATCAGTATATAGCTATAATATATTACTATAGGGCACTGAACTCCTAATCTCCATTCCCTCGGAGCTGGGGGCCCCAAATGTGATTTTTACTGCACGGTAACAATTTAATTCCCCATTCAATTTTACACGATATTGAGAAATTTAGCTTGAGTACAATGGCAATAAAAAAATTAAATTATCACTCATTTTTTGGCTGGGCCTCTTAATATCGTTTTTCCTTTTGTAAGTTTTTAATTATTAATTTATGTAACAGTTTGCTATTAAACTTGGACTTTTTTTTATCACTTCCCCGAAGGTTTATGGCATAATTCTTTTAAAACATACCAATCTTTGGTTTCTTTCAATTTATTCATTTTTAAAGAGATCGTTGCAACGCACGACGGGTCTGCTAGTGCTAAATACAAACATTTATTACAAATGTACACCAAACATATGTAACATAATACATAATTAAACTTATGTAAATTTATTATTTTAAAATTTTTGTCAATTAATTTTTAAAATCACTTTTTTCCGTCTAGTTTTCTGTTTAAACTTTCATTGTCTTGGTCTCACTTCCAACCAACATCAACACTTACTTCGCCCAGTGTTGTCAGCTGCGTGTTTTTTTTATCTTGGATATTTTTTTTTCATGGAACAAAATATTTTTTTTGAGCGGCCTTTTGTATCTTGGAAATTTCGTAACGTGAAGCATTCGTATCTCGAGGTACCACTTTATATCACTTTTATATAATGAGAGTGACAAGGGGAGTGAAAGATAAAAATATTGGCATTGACAAAGAAGGTGATTGATAATAATTATTACGCAGGAGGCTTCCGACAATTACATGTGACAGTGCGAGGGCTATAATTATGCCATCTGGTGACAGTGAGAAAATTATGCCATGTGTTGACAGTGACATGATTAGGCAATATGGTGACAGTGATAGAATTATGTCACCAGGACCGTCTCCATAAAATCCTCCTACAGTACAATAAACAAAAAACGGGAATTCGTCAACATTTTCAATGGCTGTATTTCACACTCAGTAGTTTAGTTATTTCCCCTTTGTAAAGAGTTCATAATGATCGGAAAACTACGTTCATCTTATAATGTTTAAAATTCCTATAGTTGTTAACAAGGTAAACCAATTCCTGTCCACTAGCCCCCCCCCCAACTCCACCCGCACCACTCGCCAGCTACTTTGCTAAGATCAACAATCGCTCAACCCAAGTTCTAAAGCGTGTTGTCATCATCTGTCAGAACTTACCCATGTATCAAGTAGGGTTGTTAATTTCTTTTTCTTGAGGGGTGGGAGGTGGGGGGGACCGATTACCGGTTATGTAAATCCTATTTTAAACCGATTATTGTTTTAGCGCTGACTTCATAGTAATTAAGGGTGTACCGGATTTCGGCTCCAGCTCCGGCAAATCCGGAATCCGGAAATTTTTTCAAATCCGGCTCCGGCTTTGTCTCCGGCAGGATTGTACTTTATAAATCCGGCGAATTAAATTCGATTATCGGTTTGGGAATTTTCAAACCGATTATCGCTTTCGAAACCGATAATCGGTTTAACAACCCTAGTATCAAGTCACACTCCAACGACACGAGACTGTTGGCGAATATATGAGACTCATCATCCCACGAATCTATGGTATTCTTTGAATAAGAAAATAGTATTTACACATATATAGTCATTCTCTATCCGACAGAAATCTATCCCCGTTGAGTCGAGTCGTGCCAATTGTGTCTAACGGCAGCCGCCGAGGGATTTGTCTTAAATCCCCAGACAGCTGTCTTTAGTTCTGTGCTGTGTCTTCTTGAGTCATGAAATCCTTTAGTCGTGACAGTTTCTGGGAACGTTTTGGGGGTCTGGTCTGGTCAGCTCAAGTCTGTGGTCAGCTCAAGTCTGTGGTCAGCTCTACTCTGTGGTCAGCTCAACTCTGTGGTCAGCTCTACTCTTTGGTCAGCTCAAGTCTGTGGTCAGCTCAAGTCTGCGATCAGCTCAAGTCTGTGGTCAGCTCAACTCTGTGGTCAGCTCAACTCTGCGGTCAGCTCAAATCTGTGGTCAGCTCAAGTCTGCGGTCAGCTCAAGTCTGTGGTCAGCTCAACTCTGTGGTCAGCTCAAGTCTGTGGTCATCTCAACTCTGTGGTCAGCTCAAGTCTGTGGTCAGCTCAACTCTGTGGTCAGCTCAAGTCTGTGGTCAGCTCAACTTTGTGGTCAGCTCAACTCTGTGGTCAGCTCAAGTTTGCGGTCAGCTCAACTCTGTGGTCAGCTCAACTATGTGGTCAGCGGTCAACTCAACTCTGTGGTCAGCTCATCTCTGTGGTCAGCTCAACTCTGTGGTCAGCTCAAGTCTGTGGTCAGCTCAAGTCTGTGGTCATCTCAACTCTGTGGTCAGCTCAAGTCTGTGGTCAGCTCAACTCTGTGGTCAGCTCAAGTCTGTGGTCAGCTCAACTTTGTGGTCAGCTCAACTCTGTGGTCAGCTCAAGTTTGTGGTCAGCTCAACTCTGTGGTCAGCTCAACTATGTGGTCAGCGGTCAACTCAACTCTGTGGTCAGCTCATCTCTGTGGTCAGCTCAACTCTGTGGTCAGCTCAACTCTGTGGTCAGCTCAAGTCTGTGGTCAGCTCAACTCTGTGGTCAGCTCAACTCTGTGGTCAGCTCAACTCTGTGGTCAGCTCAACTCTGTGGTCAGCTCAAGTCTGTGTTCAGCTCAACTCTGTGGTCAGCTCAACTCTGTGGTCAGCTCAACTCTGTGGTCAGCTCAACTCTGTGGTCAGCTCAAGTCTGTGGTCAGCTCAACTCTGTGGTCAGCTCAACTCTGTGGTCAGCTCAACTCTGTGGTCAGCTCAAGTCTGTGGTCAGCTCAACTCTGTGGTCAGCTCAAGTCTGTGGTCAGCTCAACTCTGTGGTCAGCTCAACTCTGTGGTCAGCTCAACTCTGTGGTCAGCTCAAGTATGGCCTTGTTTCAATTGTTGCTTGGTCTGGTGTAGCGGTTAAAAATTTCACATAAGATTCTTTCACCTTCCCTGGTAAACAATGTACGTGCTAAAATTCAATAAATTCTAATCATTCGGTTTTTTAATTTGGCAGACATTTCCGAAACTGGATTTCATGACTGGAAGGAACATATTACACACTGAATATTTATGTTCTCATTTCTCGCACCAAACAGGTTCATAAATACTCAATTTCCTTTTGGTCGGCGAGAATTGTGTTCTAATTATAGGTATTGACGTAAGTGTGACGTAAGAGCATGACATTCAATCAAGCGGAAACACAAGAGTCAAATTTTCATGACAGTTACAACGTTCGTTATTCTCGTTCGTAAACAAAACAAACGAAGTGGGGGCGTCATGTTGTAATGAGTAGGCCGTGACTTGATGACGTTCATGGAAATGTGTATGTCGTCTGCCAGTGTTAAAGTAGTCGTAGTGCTAGACAGTATCTCCGTATTCTTACAGATTACAGATTAACAGATGTTTCCCAGTCAATACCGTCTGCTGCAGTAGGCGGTAGTTGAATTCAACAGACTGTCTGGTAATAGGAACGTTTTCTTTCTTTCGTACACTGTTCGTGTTGTTGTTTTTCAAGTTATCCCTTCATTTTTTCTTACTTTATTTTTTTTAATAAAAAATGTTCTCTACATTTTTGTTGTTGCGAAAAAGCAATCTGGTGTCTCCATTTTCCTTTTTATTTATTGTATCTAAATGTACCTCGAATTGATTTTATGATTTCCAATATAACTGGGCGATTCAGTCAGCCTCACTTAAAATAATTGTTTTCAACTTCTTTACAGTCAAGTGACCAAGGCGAAAATTCATTCTTACTCTGCGTCCTTATTTTTTAATCAATAAACCTTCAGTAAATGTAATCTTACTACCATCCGTTAATCGTAGAATCTACTATCATTCTTAAATCTTATCCTACTACCATCATTTAATCTTATTCTAAACTGCCATCCGTAAATCTTATCCTACTACTACTACCATCCGTAAATTAAATCGTATCATAATACATGTACAACCGGTAAATTTTATCATAATACCATCCATAAATCTTAAACCTACTACCATCAACCATCCGTAAATATTATCCCTAGACCATCCGTAAATCGTATTTTAATGTAATCCTAAATATTATTCTAATACTATCCCGTAAAATAAATCTTATCCTACCACCATCCGTAAATCTTATTCCGCTAACCACAGTAAGTTTAATATCACTACCATCCCTTAACTTCCATCGCAATTTCTACCCCTAACCTCGTACCTCTACCATCCTTTCATTCGGTGCCCCATCTCATTGTCTAGTCTTCCTCCAATAGTTCCAAGAGACCGTCTACTGTTGCCCCGACTGCCCACCCTGTCAATGGTCATCGGTGTCTTTGGTCAATGTTTACACCCGGCCTCCGTGACGTAACCTGACCTGGTCAGCCTAAGTCCAGGCTGGTGTCCGGTGTCGACTGGGAGTGATCACTTGGCGGAGACGGTGGCGTCGTGAGTAGGTGGGTGATAGGACTACCCGGGGTGGCAAGGACCCTGACTACACCGCTGACATCCTTCTGCGTGGGCTTTTATCTGTGGGGATACCTGTAAGATCAACCCACTCCCCCCACCCTCAAATTACTTCCCCTCAACTTACTTCCCCTCAAATTACTTCCTCTCAAACCTTCCCCAACACCATATCTCCTAAACTCCTTACCTACCATTCCCCCCCCCCTTAAACTCAAACACACAACCTTCTATTTACCTTCCCACTCCCTTCTCATCGCTTCACTTTCCCTCCTCTCAAGTCACGCCCCACTTCCGCACCCTCTCAGCCGACACCCCGACGTCCCATGCCCCGCTACTCCCGCCCCTTCCCGTTATATTCACACCCCACTCCATCGTGATGACACCAAACACAACACCCCTCAGTTTAATCTGTCTACCACTCTTGCCCAACACCCCGGAAACTGTCAATTCCTCACCCCTGGTCCCAGACGGTCACAGCAAATGTTAATGGAAAGAAATACAACTATACATAAAGCAACCAGAGAATAAGAAAAACCCGTAAAAAACCAAGTTTTTTTACTATAAATCCTTTACGTATGAGACGTAACTAAAAGAATGTTCATTATAACACGCAGCGCAAGACCATCCAAAAATACAAAATTGCAGTTGTGTCGTAAAACGTGTTTAATATAATGCGCACCGATCAGGAATAGGTTTATAAAAAGTGTTGTCAGTAAAATACGCACCTTATTGCGCGACAGAAAGGTTGTTCCATATAATACGCACCGCGACGCTCTATCTCAAAAAATAGCATGATACATAGGAATAAATAAAATAATCTAAAAAATCAATAATTTAATTACGGTACATGCGATCGATCTGAAATTTTGATACATTGTTTTTATCATCGGTACGAAACTGCCTGCAAAATTTCAGCTCGCTATATTGCGAGCAAGTGGGTTAAAAATCGATCAAAAGTTTTGGCGACAAGCAAGCAAGCAAGGTCGGTCGGTCGGTCGGCCGCAGACACCACGAGTTAATATAAAGGATTTAAAAAAAAACTTGGCGGGATTTTTTCGGTGTCTTTTTTACTTATTGTTTTATTGTCACAGTTCCAAAAATATATTTTCATTATATCCGTGTTTGAAGAATATTGAGCACTCTAAAGAACATTTTATCTTTTTGAAGAACATTATATCCATTCAAAGAGCTTTGCATCAATTTAAAGAATATTGCATTTATTTCAAGAACATGGCATCAATTTGCAGAACACCATGTCTACTTGACGTCGTTTTATTCCCTTTGTAATAAATAAGAATATAACCTCTAGTCTCCCCCTACAAACGCACACACACACGCACGCACACATAGACGTACACACACACACACACACACGCACGCACACATAATAAAGATCGTAAGAGAGAGACACACACACACGCACACACACGCGCGCAGAGAGAGGCACACATGCAAAGGCGCACGCACACACACACACAAACAGAGAGAGAGAGAGAGAGAGAGAGAGAGATAGAGAGAGAGAGAGAGAGAGAGAGAGAGAGAGAGAGAGAGAGAGAGATGGCCGTACACACACATACACTCACACACGCACACATAGACGTACACACACACACGCACGCACACATAGAGATCGTAAGAGAGAGACACACACACACGCACACACACGCGCGCAGAGAGAGGCACACACGCAAAGGCGCACGCGCACACACAAACAGAGAGAGAGAGAGAGAGAGAGAGAGAGAGAGAGAGTGAGAGAGAGAGAGAGAGAGAGAGAGAGAGAGAGAGAGAGAGAGAGAGAGAGAGTGAGAGAGAGAGAGAGAGAGAGAGAGAGAGAAAGAGAGAGAGAGAGAGAGAGCATTTAGAGACACACATACCTTCCTATTTCACCCATATTTACGAGTGTCTCCAGTCTTGTTATCAGAAATGAGAAAATTCTTCAATTACATATAGAACTGCCGTTTTTTCTCCTTCTATTCTCTATTCCATCACCGTCTCTACATTTAAATGTTCATAAAATGGCCAACAAAAAACCTTCGCTATAAAGAAGTCAAAACGAAACGGTGCTTGAAAAAGAAATTGTTGCTGCACTAGATGAACAAAAAAAAATCATTTTAATCCAATTGATTTCTATAGAGATCGTTTTCGGTGGCACTGAAGAGAGTGGGGGGGGGGAGTCAAAATTTTGTTCATATTCATTCAATTATTACATTCACTTCTTAAGTGTCCCATCTACATTGACAAGTTTTTAACGCGCTCTTTTTTCACATTCATGCTGCTAAGACGATTTTTTAAATATATTTCCGGCTACGTTTTCTACATTTAATAACTAGCTATTAGGGCAATTAACGATTTATATATGTTTTACCTATTTTTTTTCCTACCTCTGCTTGCATGGGCCTAGTAAGTCCATCAAATTGTTGCGGTGCAATCACTTAGTCTAATGAGGACCTGGTCACTTAGGATCATTCGTACCAGGCGACTTTCTAAAATGTCATGTGAATAAACGAACGGATAAAACTTACATCTCTTCCGGTTTTAAATCATTTTCCACCCCTGAAAGAACGCACTTACTACAATAAGGACCCCCTTCCCCCCCCTCCACACACACACACACATTTTTTAAGCTCCGTTGAGAGCTTGCGTCTTTTTGGACCTGATGGGCGCATTTATTGGATTGTGATGCCATAATTCTTTGCTGCTCCACTTGACCACATGTGAGCAACAATAACCTGACCGTTTGGGCCGTGCAGGGCGAGGACGCAATGCAGGGGCGGATTAAGACTGCACGGGGCCCCTGGCTGCAATTTAAACTGGGGCCCGGTCCAGCCAGCGTCCATTTAAATGAAACGATTGCTAGCAGCTAATATTAGACTGTCTAACTTGCAAGGCAGAATGTAATAAGACAAAAAATTAAATAGAAGTCAATTAAATTAATATAAAGTTACGCGAATCCACATTTCATTAAAATATTTATTATTATTTATTTCAATCTAGAACAGCGGTTCTCAACCTGTGGGTCGCTACCCCCGCGGGGGTAGAATGACGATTTGGCAGGGGTCGCCAAAGACCATTGGAAAAATATGTTTTTTGTGTGTTTAAATGTGTAAAAATGTGTAAACCTTGCCATGTACATATTTTGTCCATTACTTTATACTAGTCTATAGTCTATTCAGTAACTTTAGTAAGTTTAGTTGTTGTAACTTAATTATTTTTAGCTTTTTATAATGTTTATTTCAACACTTTTTTATGAACCCCTCAACAACCGGTAATTATATCAACAGAGAGTAGGGCGCGTCTGGATGCTCAGAGGTCTGAGCTCAGCAGGCTGGCTAAGTGACGTAGAAGCTGAACTGCTGCTGCTTCTGGTTCCACACACTGTAGTGTAGGGCTGTAGGTCAATATTTCATTGTGCGTGGTATTGAAAGCTATCGTTATAATTTTTTCATTTTAAATTTAAAGTTTTTAAACCAACCGATGGAAATGGAACATGCAGAGAAGAACATTATGATTAAGAAAAGAAAATATAGTGACGATTTCTTACAATATGGTTTTGCTTCAATAGTTACAGCAGGAATTGAGAAACCGCAATGCGTTATTTGTAATGAAGTTCTTTCAGCCGAATCTATGAAGCCAAACAAACTGAAACGTCATTTTGATAGCAAACATCCAAGTTTTGCGGGGAAGGATACCGAGGATTTTAGAAGTAAAGCTGATGGCGTCAGGAAAACCAGACTTGACACTGGCGGCAAGTACCACCAAAAAAAAACGTAGCAGCCGTTGAAGCTTCATATTTGGTGGCGCTCAGAATCGCAAGAGCTATGAAACCTCACACCATTGCCGAAGACTTATTGTTGCCAGCGGCCAAAGATATTGTTCGAGTTATGATCGGACCCGAATTTGTTAAGAAATTGAGTGCAATTTCCTTATCTAATGACACTGTCCGGAGAAGAATAGATGATATGTCTGCTGATATTATTGATCAGGTAATCCAGGAAATAAAATCTGCTCCACTTCCAATATTTAGCATCCAGCTTGACGAATCCACGGACATTGCAAACTGTTCACAACTACTGGTTTACGTGAGATATATAAATGAAGGCGACTTTAAAGATGAGTTTCTTTTTTGCAAAACCTCTTGAAACGACAACAACTGCACGGGATGTATTTGATACAGTTGGTTCATTTCTGAAAGATCATAAGATCTCTTGGGAAAAGGTTTGTGGTGTTTGCACTGATGGTGCTCCAGCTATGATATGATGTCGGTCTGGATTTCAACGTTTTGTACTAAATGAATCACCAAAAGTCATTGGAACTCACTGTATGATTCATCGACAAGTGCTAGCAACGAAGACGTTGCCACAAGAGTTTCAGGAAGTAATGAAAAGCGTCGTAAGTTCCGTCAATTTTGTAAAAGCGAGTGCGCTGAACAGTCGTCTGTTTTCGAAATTTTGTAATGAGATGGATGCGTCCAATGATGTTCTGCTATTTCACACTGAAGTGAGATGGTTGTCGAGAGGGAAAGTTTTGAAACGCGTTTTTGATCTTCGTGACGAACTAAAAATGTTCTTTAATCAGAAGTCTAAACCACAGTTCGAAGCACTTTTCAGCGACAAAAATGAGCTTCAGAAAATTGCTTACCTGGTAGATATATTTGCCACTTTGAATGAGTTAAATTTATCACTGCAAGGACCAAATGTAACATGCCTAGATTTGTCTGAAAAGATCCGATCATTCGAAATGAAACTTCAGCTTTGGCAAAATAAATTGGATGACAATAAAATGTACATATTGCCCACCTTATCTGTTTTCTTTGAGGAAAATGACATTGAACCGGACAAGAGAAGTAAAATGATAATTTCCGTGAAAGAACACTTGCATATGCTGGCGGAAGAAATTTCATCGTACTTTCCAAATCTACCTAACACTCCGTTTTCACTTGCCAGAAGTCCATTCACAGTCAAAGTTGACGATATTCCTGAGACAGCACAAGAGGAGTTCATCGAACTCATTAACAGTGATGCAGCGCGAAATGATTTCTCTTCAATGTCAGTTACAAAATTCTGGATCAAGTGTTTGCAGTCATATCATGTTCTGCCCGAAACTGTGTTGCGCCTTCTTCTTCCTTTTCCAACAACTTATCTTTGCGAAACAGGGTTTTTCAGCTTGCTCGTTATCAAGTCTAAATACAGAAGTAGACTTGTTGTGGAAGATGATCTTCGTTGTGCTCTCGCAAAGACAGTCCCGAGAATTTCTGATCTTGTGAGAAAGAAGCAACCTCAACCTTCACATTAATTGACTTTGGCTTTCTTACGTATTTGTAATTAGAAATAAATACGAATACCTTGTATGTAATGTATGACATGTATGTAATTGTAATCATTGTTACATATTGTGTTTTTTATTACTAACTACGTTACTACGAGAACGGTGTCTGTGCTTTAATTACGTAAAATTTGTAAAAATGAGAATACAATGTCATTCTGCATATGAGATATAATAAAATATATTATAACAGTAGCAAAATTACAGCTATGAGGTAGATACCAAATAAAATTTGAAGGCGGGGGTCGCCACAGCACGAGTAATTTATTAAAAGGGTCGCGACACAAGAAAGGTTGAGAATCGCTGATCTAGAACCTTAGCTTGCGAACTTTCTCAAGGCGAAATTATCAATTCAGTCGGTAAAGCTAAGTGAGTGTAACGTCTCTTGGTGACGTATTACTTGTTAATGTCTTTTGTAGGCGTTCTCTCAATACAAACTTTCGTGCAATAAATCCTTGAATTACTATTGTCAACAAAATAACTTTAATATGCACACTATATAATACAAAAGTATAACTTTGAGCATGGGCGTCGCTAGGAATTTTTCCAGCAAAAAAATCCCACTTTTTTATATTTTAACTGGCAATGCCATACAGGTACAATTTTCAATTAAATTCAAGTTCAGTATAAAATAAGGGTTGAAAAAAGCCTTAGAAATTAATAAGACTTACAAATTAGTGCTGTAATAGTTAAAATACAACATTTATTAATGCATTTAATAAATAATTTTTTGTTCTCAAATGTAAGGGGGGGGGGCAAATGCCCCCCTTGCCCCCCTTCCCTACGCCCATGACTTTGAGGTTTCACAACGTGAAGACATCAGCCACACATTCGCCATTATTTTTGCGAACTCTGTTTCGCGCGCTTTCTACCCATGTGACCTCTCTGTCACTAATCTCGTGATTCTCACGTGACAGTGAGCTTACAAGTTACTTTTCAATGTTCAATAAAGAGAGAACTGACTCGGTCGTTGTTATCCCATGCAACTTCTAATTTAATTTTTTATTCGTTCAACTTTGAAAATGATCCTTCTGTATAGAAGGAGCGTCTGTAAACAGATAAGATCGCTCTCCGCTGCAGTTTGATGTCATCATTGAGAGATAGATGCGAAGTGCAATGTGTACATTTGGAAAGGACTGTGTAAAATTGTGCTCATTCAAAAACAAAGTTTTTAGCTCTCTGCACGTGTTTTTGAGTTTCGCATTGTGTTACTTCCTTTTCCTGACCCTGAGCCTGGGGTTGGACAATAACCTTTTTTGAAGAGTTCTGAAAATTTGACTAATTCTGAAGGAAAGCAGTCTTTGAAATCACTTGAATATTCTTCCATTAAATTGGCTGCTGCCCCTCGGATGGCATCATTGCTGAGCTCAGTTAGGTTTTTAAGAAAGCCAAATTTGTCATGGATGCATATGCGTCTGACCGATCTTGTAGGGCTGAAGAAAGTTTCAATGATAACCAGAAATACCCAAACCTTGAATTTTTGTCTCGGAGAAAAAAAAACTGTTTCGGCTGATGTCCCTTCATCAAACTGAAACTTTCTCTTTTTTGATCCTAGAGACCGTCCATAAAGTACTCCCCCCTCCCCCTTTCACAAATCCCGCCCCACCCCTCTAAAGTACGTCACACTTTCGAAATATTTTTTTTCTCTAACAAAATAATTAAAATTTAAAATAAAACACCGTGAAGTCACGCATTGTCGGAGCCCCCCCCTCACCCTGTCACAAACTGTCACACTTTCTTACACCCCTCCCCCCTCTGGAGCGTGACGTACTTTATGGACGGCCCCTTATTGAAGATTATTTATACTCTTTCTCCACGGACTTGTCATTTCCTTTTTCTTCATAGGAATCAAATTCAGAACGCTGTCTTTTTACAAACTCAAGGAGATATTTCAACAAATGCATGGCTGAATTCAAAGATAGTCCCCGCTCTTGAAGGGATACATTCGTTTTATGAAATCATAAAATTGTGTCCCAAATTTCAAGCAAAATAGCGAGTTCCAGTTGTTCAAGTTTCTTCCGAAATCCCTCTGCCTCAAGTCGACTGATTTTCATCAGTTGCCAATTCTTCAAGTGCTGCAATATTCTCATGATATGATTTATTAACATACCTTACAGTATCATGTCGGGCTGACCATCTTGTGCCAGGGCAAGGATTTGTTAACAGGTAACCCTTTCGGTTGTTTTTGAAGACCCTGCCATGACGATGAGTAGATGCAACAAGCCAGGTATAAAGATTTTGCTGAATGCTAAAATATCTGGCATTGTACTTTTTGAACAAAATTGGGTCGAGACGCATGCGCGCTGACTGGCATTCCGAGAGTCGTGGGTTCGAGTCTCAGTGAAGTCAGGAAATTGGTCCTTTGCTTAAGGGTGTCACAGATTCCACCAGCTCCGATGGGTTAAATAAAGACGGATGGACATAGTGCCACACAATCCACTCGTGTGCCGTGGCCTGTGAACGCTGCTTCGCTAGCCCAGTAATTCAGCATGTCCACACACACACACACACCAATGTTTCCTTTAAGCTGTGCGGCTGTGCAGATATCCGATCAACGCCGTGCAGCAGTTTAGAATTACCACGCAGCAAATTTTTTTTGCACTTGAGTTTTTGCACATGGACCAAAGAACCTTAGAGGGCACATTGACACACCATGGATGTGCGGGGAAACTATGGATGTGAGGTGCATCATTACTTGTGTGGGACAACATTGTCAGAGAGATACACTTTCTTTGATCGTTGAACATTCCAGGTTCAAGTTAAAATTGGACGTTTTGTAAAGAGGCGAACGAAAACCTTTTTCCAAAGAACTCCGACCCCTCATCTTAGTAATAAAACGACTACGATTACTTCAAACATCACTCAGCCCATTATACGCCCACTCTCCACTCATATTAGCTTTTATTTGATTTCGTTTTTATAGGAAGTCTTTTCGTTTTATTTCTTTATATCCGGCTTATCGATTGTAAGTCGCGTGGCTTTGACAACAGGGCCCATAACTTCATGGGGAGCACACTCAGGCGGTCTCGGGAGAGAGTTGCGTTCCCGAACAAAGGGGCGGTGATCGCCTCTTAATATCATCGAGTTCTTGTGGGTTATGTTTTTTAATCTACGGTTCTCCGGTGACGGGGCACCGTTGAGTGCGCACATGAAAATGACATTGTTATTCCCCGTCAAATCAACCCGGTACTGTGGGCCCCCGGCAGAAAGTCCCAGTCAAAAGCGCGTTAGATGGTAAAACCATTTTATTTGTTTGGGTGGGAAAGGGGGGGGGTGGCTTCTTTGTCTTCACGCCCAATTTGTCTATTTCCGATTTAGATGCGGCAGGTCTGCGATGCCAACGTTATGCCAACAAAATTTTTGATTTACTTATTTTTCACGTTGTATTTTTTTATTTAGGGTAACTCAGCCTCTAGCACGCAATATTTCACACCATAACACCACTTTCCATATCAGAACACCAATTTCCACACCAGATCACCAATTTCCACACCAGACACCAATTTCCACACCAGACACCAATTTCCACACGAGATCACCTATTTACATATCAGAACACCACTTTGCACATCAGAACACCAATTTGCACACCAGAATACCAATTTCCTCGCCAGAAAACCAATGTGCACATCAGAACACCAATTTGCACACCAGAACACCAATTTCCACACAAGAACACCAATTTCCACATCAGAACACCAATTTCCACACCAGAACACCGATTTCCACACCACAACACCACTTTCCACATCGCAACACCACTTTCCACACCACAACACTAATTTCCACATCAGAACAGCAATTTCCACACCAGAACACCACTTTTCACGCTAGTACACCATTGTTTCCTGTGTTAGCTTTCTTCATTTATTTCCGATGAGCCATCTTAATCTACGGGCACTAGATACAATTATCAGTTATGTTCCCTCTAAGCCACGCAGTTGCGGGCTGCGCAGTCATCTGCCTGACGCCGCGCAGCGGTTTAGAGTTACCGCGCAGCAAATTTTGATAAGGAAAATATATGTTTTTATGAGATGTAACATTTTTCACAGAAAAAAAATTGCTAATTTACACACGAGTTAATTTTTATTATTTTTATTTTTGCACATGAACCAACGAAACGTGTCTACCAATGCAACGATCGCGGAATGAATCCATTATTGAATCCATTATTGAATCCATTATTGAATCCATTATTGAATCCATTATTGAATCCATTATTGAATCCATTATTGAATCCACGTTTAAACATTATTTAATCAGTCAACTAACCCATCAAAGTATCCATAACCTTATATATCAAAGACTGGGTCACTTGTTTGACTGTAAATTCACTTAAGACCGGATAAAATTATTATCTTATAGTCGTTTGGAGAGCGCCAAGAGCTGTAGGCAAGTTTATGTGTCGTTATTGTTTTATTGTGTTTTCATCTCTCATCAAGTGTAGTATTATTGCCTACGACCAGACCAATGTGCTCAGGCGTCATAAAACAACAACATGGGGCGTTGCTATGATACCAGAAGAGTACTTCCTAAGTGCAACGCGCGTTATGTTGAAACAAAGGACATGATAACAACACGTGTGCAGCTGTATTATGGCTACTGATCGGATTTATCACACGAAAGAAATACACATGTTTAATCAAAATAATCACATTTCATCCATGATGTTTGTAATCTAAACTTTAATTTAGAAAAACAAAAAAGTACAATTTAAATGACTTTTTTTTAGTATAATATAATTTAAAGACAAGAAAATATAAAGAATTTATTTGAAAAAAAAAGTGTATGGGAGGGGGGGGGGTTGTCAGCGGCGTAGCATGGGTATGTGCCGCCCGGGGCAGAACCTAGATTTACCGCCACCTGGGTAAAAATATGTTGATACTACAAGGAAAAGGAAATTATAATTGGAAACTTATACGGACACTATACAATACTATACATTTTCATGTTAGAAATAAATATAAAAGCTTTGATTTCTTTATATTTAATGGCCTCAAGGTAAAATCTTTGATGCATAAATTTTTTGTGTCAAGCAATGCTCAAAAGCAAAAATAACTATAAAAAAACCTCCGTAAAAACATTTTTTTTAAAAACTATAAATCCTTTATATATGAGCCATAACAAAAAGAATGCTAATTATAATACGCAGCGGAATACAATGCAAGAATACAAATTTCTAGTTATGTCTCGTAAAACATGTTTAATATAATACGCACCGTACAGCATTGTAGGAAAGTATTGAAAAGGTCGTTCAATATAATACGCACCGCGACAATCACAAAAATTAACATGCTATATAGAGATAAATAGAGATAATCTAAAAATTCATTAATTTAATTACAGTACATGCGATCGATTTGAAATTTCGAGATATCATTTTTATCATCGGCTCGAGTCTGCCTGCAAAATTTCAGCTCGCCAGCTTATGAGGGAGTGGGATAAAAATCGATCCAAAAGTTTTTTTTTAACATTCACAATTCAAGCAAGGCTCAAGCAGACACCACGAGTTAATATAAAGGATTAAATTTTTTTTTCGATTTTGGTGTATTTCTCGTTGATCGTAATTAATTTACAGAATGTTTAACATTATTTAGAGAAGCTCCTCTAGCTGCTGTCAATAAATATTGCATTTTTAAGAAACATTAAAAGCAATGATATTATTTTGGGAGTGTAAATTCAAGCATAAATATTTTAATAAACTTGAATAAATGGGCTTGAATTCATTATCACTAATTAATTTTTTAACGCAATGGGAAACATTGCGTTTATATATTTGAAATGTCTGTGATGTCTGTTCGAGCTTGCACAAGCAACTACTCCTGAACCATAACAGATAGAGGGTTCGGGTCTTTTGCAAATATGTAAAGGAGGTCCCAAGGGTATGCACGGGCCCAAAAAATTACCAAAAAGAATTACGGAATTTCCTGGAAAATAACAACCATAACATCTATCGGGTTGAAACAAACGCCAAACGAAAGGTAATAATATTTAGAACAATGTTGGAGAAGGAATTTTCGAGAAATCTGTTTTAGTTGGACTCCCGTAATTTTAGCAGCAATATGTAGATAGCAATTGTTTTGTTTAGTTTCAGAATTATTAATTTGAAATGACTTTTAATGTAATCTAGAATGATTTCCCTTGAATAAAAAATGTCGGAAATTCTTGTTGGAAATTGCTTTTAAATACTCATTCGAGTTTTTATTACTTGTTTACCCATGAGGTAATAAACTTGTGCTTGCTCTAATTTAAAGAAGAAATCTTCAAAGTCAAGTAGATTAGCTGGTTTACAAACATCATTTCTATTTTCCTAATTCTGTAGCTGACAAAACCTCATACGATTTTCTACATTACCCTCATCTTGTGATGAATAAAACGTTCTGCTCAACTATTTATTTTTCAATAACATAGCTACATATTCACTTCCATCGCCAAAAGTTTTCTCTCTTGTTCCTGGACTGGAAGGTTCAATTAAAATGCAAAGATATCTTCGTAAGATTTTAGCATAAGTCAAAGCAAAACTTACACT
Organism: Ampullaceana balthica; assembly: GCA_944989445.1. Classification (NCBI taxonomy): domain Eukaryota; kingdom Metazoa; phylum Mollusca; class Gastropoda; family Lymnaeidae; genus Ampullaceana; species Ampullaceana balthica. The sequence goes on along the minus strand of CALYLW010000130.1, from coordinate 1,155,928 downwards.
CTACCGAATCCATGAGTTTCTATGTGAGTGACTCTGCTAAGCATTTTAACCAATATACTTTAGTAAGTAATTTCAAGCATTATTGACTTCATTAAAAATATTCTTCCAGTACATGTTTACAGATATCTAAAAAAAAATAGAAAAGAAAAAGATTTTATTGCGACTAGCACAGTTCCTGCGTCTGTTCGGGTGTTTAGCATTTCGTCTGCCTCTGTCAGTTTGTCCTTACCTTTCCAATAAAATAACCTCCATTGTATATTCACTATTTTCTATCATTAAGACTATTCAATGCGACTATTGTCAGTAATTAGATGACCATGTGTGTTGACATGGAAAAGAATGCGTACAATTTTCTTGTATACCAAAACTATATAATTTGTTTCAATTGGAGCAGCATGTGAACAAACCAGGTTTGATGAACTTTTTGAGCAAAGTACGATTTTTACATTGAGATTTATGTCTTTGGGTCTTTCTTGAAGTTCTATCAACTTTCCAGTAATGAATAATTATTAACACACGTTGGTCCTCTGCAGTCCAGTATTTCTAATTTAAAAATCATCACCTTCAAACATTTTAAAAATCATTTTGGAAATGACGTGAGCAGATTCATTAAAAAAAAATGAAATCTTTGAAAGATTCTACAACGCCTACTTTCTGATTTCAATATTTACATATCACTCACCTAAACTTCTTCCATCCCTGTGATAAATATCTGAAGAGTTATCTTATCTATTGTTTACAGACGTCCTTTATACAGAGATTATTGCGTCTACTCTATCGATGCAATGGAATAATATTTGGTTTCTGGTAGTTGAAAGATGATTTTTGACAAACTGTATCTCCTAAAACTGAAATAAGCTCATTTTGAATTTGAGTTGACACGTTTTTTTTACCCCTTTCACATGATGAATACTTTTAGTTATGTCTCATATATAAAGGATTTATAGTCAAAAACTTTGTTTTTACGGGTTGTTTAATTTTCGTTAATATTTTAGTTTGATAAAAAGCTCCACTTTCTTAAGAAATTTCTTTCTTAGAAGCTAACTAACGAAGAGGAATTGGCCGCCCTTAGCAAAGTGCCGCCCGGGGCATTTGCCCCCCCCCTGCCCCCTCTCGCTACGCCACAGGGGGTTGTATTTTAATTTCCTACACATGGCTGCTCTCTCTCTTTCTCTCTCTCTCTCTCTGATTAGTTTCTTCTTCTAAATTTCATATACTCATATATCAATCAAATTTGTTAAGATCTAAAACTCAGATTACGTTATAAATCTAAACAGATGAACTAAATTTAAGAGCCATAAATCGCAGCAAACTGTAAGGTACACCTCTGTAATTGATATATTGCTCCTGACTGTAAAACGAAAACAAAAAAATGTATGTAATTATAAGAGAGCAGTTTTATGTAGAGTTCTAGGGGGTTGGCTATAAGGTTACTTTATCACATATTGTTGACCTATTCCGACACTGGCAGGAACTGATCTTTAATTGCTCTACGCAAAGAATGAGGTCATCGGTGGGTTATCGGAGAACTGGGTGGTGAAATTAGGTGGCTAAAACCTCCCTCTCCCCTCTTCATTATAGATTAGAATATTACCCTATTCCGTATGCAAGAACAAACACATACAAATTCTCGTTCTTTCCGTCCGGAATTCGGACGTGGAATAGGTTGCCTGAGAAAACCAACACTATCAACATTTAAAAGCCTAATAAAAATGCAAGACTTGACGTAAACCATGGATAAGCGTAGACCCAATAATCTTCTGTATAGAAGGAGCGTCTGTAACAGATAAGACAAGATAACACAATTAAAGCGAAAGCAAGCCAAAACAATTTTATCGACATAAAGGTTTTTGAAAAGTATGAAGAGAGTTTGAGATTATGCGAGTTACCAGTTTGCCAGTTGTTATTATTTTTTTAATGACGCAATAGATCAGAAATTGAATGTTCGACCGGGGTTGGGATGGGGAGTGATTTTATAGGCGACGTCTCACAAATTTATTTATATATATTTTGCATAATGTTTCAATGTACACGCGATGGAATGTTTTTAGACAGAAAAATTTATCTTTTCTTGGCACGGGCGTTCAGAGATGACGATTTCCAGTGTGAACATTTCAATGAACTTTTATTATGAATCTGTTTGTGTGATGTAAATTATATCCCAGCGTGCAGTTCAATGACGAAAATGCAGCAGACTTGAATTGAGAGTTGAATCGTACAGACAACAGGTCGTTCAGTCTGGTAGCGTGTAACGATGGCTCAACATCCCCCGCGGAATGCTTTATGGGAACGAGAGACAATGTCTGCGCGTGAGATTGGCAAGGGGAGAGAATAACCTTGCATTCACCTACAGGGTTATCTGTGCTTAAAAAATGAAATGGAGAATGGGGATCGGAGAGGGAGGGGGAGACAATATCAACACGAAGACCGTTTTCCCCAAATCCTTTAATCCTATCAGCTGTGGGATCATCACCCCAACAAGTGGTCTTTCCCCGAGTAAAGCCCCCCCCTTCCCCCCTCCCCCAACACACACACACACACACTTTTCTTCTAACGGTCTCTTTGGCAACAAGATTATTTATTGTTATTTAGAGTTATTTCCCCCTTCTAAGAGCATCGCCATGTGGGACAACAACTTGGATGATTTCCCCTTGTTTGTTTTGGAGACGCGAAAACGTGTGTAGGAGAGTGCCGACATTTGGTGCGATCTAGACACGGGGGTTATCTTTTTTTTATCGTTATTTTTTTTAGACGCGCGCACGCATTAGCACAAGTGACGTTATGGCTTTGATCACATGACGTCACAGCAGGCGCTATTACATCATCAGCTCTGGTGGTAGGTAGGAGCCCAGAGAAGTGGTTCCCATGTTTTGTATCACCGGTCCCCGTTTAATAATAACTGCGTTGCTTTCGTCTGTATTTCATGAAATACTTGCAGATTCACCCTGACCTCGCTGTTATTATAGTGATTTGGTTTTTAAGAATTGTTTGAGCTTATAAGACATTAGTATTTAAATATTATCTGACGTATCATGGGAAGGTAGATAGCAGAACATAGAATTGAAACAAAACAAATTGTTCGTTTAAAACGGAATTTATGTTTAAGAGTTTCCTCGTTTCAAATACACCGGACATGTTACTGTGACTGAGATCCGAGACAGAAGAATTTCATATGTAAAACAGTATAACTCATATATCGCACTTTTTGAGAAATAGCCCCCAATGCCTTTAGTGCGTAATGTAAGGTGCGTAAAACAGAAAGTAACACGTGCCTTTTGATGCATAATCTCTTCATTTACGGATATTGTTCATGTAACAATAAAGTGATGTAATTAAAAGGAGCGGGGAATCACACTATATGCCTTGTGATTTCTAAAACCGGAAACAGTCATAACTCATTGATAAATGTTCTATTTTTAGATAACATTTTGAAGCATAAATACAGTCGAATCAATAAGCTCTCAAAATTGTTTGCATAGTAAAATTACGAAACTGTTTTTGTCTTTTTCAAGTCCAATAAGCTGTCTTAAATTAACGAAGAATTAACAAATAGCTGATAAGATACTTCCTTCTCAATATACCTAAATTTACATATTGACTCGTATATTTTATAATTTTTTTTATTAAATTCATCCCACAAAAAGATAAATATATCCCCAATATTTCTGTTTATAGATTTCCGCCATATTATGACATTGTCTTGATAAAATTGTGAGATGGCACACCGGGAGTAACAAAAACGGGAATTTTTGCAAATTCAATTTTCATTCTTAAAATATTTAATTGCTATCTCCACTTCATCCTCCTTTCTTTGAGCAGGACCTATTAGTTGGCTTACTTCCCCGTATTAATATACAAATGTACATAAATTATTTCAAGTTCCATAAATTTTTCTTGGACGATAGTAAACAAACAAAACAGCGTCCTTACGACAAAGATCCTCAGATTGAAAATTTATTGACCTATTGTCTCACACGTTGTGTTCATTGTCCCTATTGTCTAAAACTTTGTGTTCATTTTCCCAGTTGTCTCACACTTTGTGTTCATTGTCCCTATTGTCTGAAACTTTGTGTTCAGTGTCCCTATTGTCTGACACTTTGTGTTCATTGTCCCTATTGTCTAAAACTTTGTGTTCATTTTCCCTGTTGTCTCACACTTTGTGTTCATTGTCCCTATTGTCTGAAACTTTGTGTTCATTGTCCCTATTGTCTGACACTTTGTGTTCATTGTCCCTATTGTCTGAACACTTTGTGTTCATTGTCCCTATTGTCTGACACTTTGTGTTCATTGTCCCTATTGTCTGACACTTTGTGTTCATTGTCCCTATTGTCTGACACTTTGTGTTCATTGTCCCTATTGTCTGACACTTTGTGTTCATTGTCCCTATTGTCTGACACTTTGTGTTCATTGTCCTCTATTGTCTGACACTTTGTGTTCATTGCCTCTATTGTCTGACACTTTGTGTTCATTGCCTCTATTGTCTGACACTTTGTGTTCAGTGACCTCTTTTGTCTGACACTTTGTGTTCATTGCCTCTATTGTCTGACACTTTGTGTTCATTGCCTCTATTGTCTGACACTTTGTGTTCATTGCCTCTATTGTCTGACACTTTGTGTTCATTGCCTCTATTGTCTGACACTTTGTGTTCATTGCCTCTATTGTCTGACACTTTGTGTTCATTGCCTCTATTGTCTGACACTTTGTGTTCATTGCCTCTATTGTCTGACACTTTGTGTTCATTGCCTCTATTGTCTGACACTTTGTGTTCATTGCCTCTATTGTCTGACACTTTGTGTTCATTGCCTCTATTGTCTGACACTTTGTGTTCATTGCCTCTATTGTCTGACACTTTGTGTTCATTGCCTCTATTGTCTGACACTTTGTGTTCATTGCCTCTATTGTCTGACACTTTGTGTTCATTGCCTCTATTGTCTGACACTTTGTGTTCATTGCCTCTATTGTCTGACACTTTGTGTTCATTGCCTCTATTGTCTGACACTTTGTGTTCATTGCCTCTATTGTCTGACACTTTGTGTTCATTGCCTCTATTGTCTGACACTTTGTGTTCATTGCCTCTATTGTCTGACACTTTGTGTTCATTGCCTCTATTGTCTGACACTTTGTGTTCATTGCCTCTATTGTCTGACACTTGTGTTCATTGCCTCTATTGTCTGACACTTTGTGTTCATTGCCTCTATTGTCTGACACTTTGTGTTCATTGCCTCTATTGTCTGACACTTTGTGTTCATTGCCTCTATTGTCTGACACTTTGTGTTCATTGCCTCTATTGTCTGACACTTTGTGTTCATTGCCTCTATTGTCTGACACTTTGTGTTCATTGCCTCTATTGTCTGACACTTTGTGTTCATTGCCTCTATTGTCTGACACTTTGTGTTCATTGCCTCTATTGTCTGACACTTTGTGTTCATGCCTCTATTGTCTGACACTTTGTGTTCACTGTGCACCCTATTGTCTGACACTTTGTGTTCGTGACCCTTATTGTCTGACACTTTGTGTTCGTGACCCTTATTGTCTGACACTTTTTGTTCACTGCCCTATTGTCTGACACTTTGTGTTCGTGACCCTTATTGTCTGACACTTTGTGTTCACTGCCCCTAATGTCTTACAATAGCGATCATTTCCATTTTAACTTAAAAAAACAAATTTATTTGAAAGGTTTCCTATTTATAACACAAATTGATTATAGTTTTCTTAATAGTCAAGGATCGTTGGGCTTACCATTCTTGGTAAGGATCTTTTTGCTTATCATTGTTGGCAGTGATCTTTTGGCGCATCATTGTTAGCAGTGATCTTTTGGCAAATCATTGTTAGCAGTGATCTTTTGGCTTATCATTGTTGGCATTGATTTTTTGGCTCATTATTGTTGGTAGGGATCTTTTGGCGCATCATTCTTGGCAGGGATCTTTTGGCTTGTCATTGTTGGTAGGGATCTTTTGGCTTATCATTCTTGGCAGGGATCTTTTGGCTTATTAGTGTTGGCAGTGATCTTTTGGCTAACATTTTCGACAGTGATCTGTTGGCTTACCATTGTTGGCAGCGATCTTTTGGCTTATCATGTTGACAATGATCTGTTGGCTTATCATTTTTTGCAGCAATCTTTTGGCTTATCATGTTGACAATGATCTGTTGGCTTATCGTTGTTGGCAGCGATCTTTTGGCTTAACATGTTGACAATGATCTTTTGGCTTATCATTGTTGGCAGCGATCTTTTGGCTTATCATGTTGACAATGATATGTTGGCTTATCGTTGTTGGCAGCGATCTTTTGGCTTAACATGTTGACAATGATCTGTTGGCTTATCTTTGTTGGCAAGGATCGTTTGGCTTATGATTGTTGGCAGTGATCTGTTGGCTTATCATTTTTGGCAGTGATCTTTTGGCTTATCAATGTTGGCAGTGATCTTTTGGCTTATTAGTGTTGGCAGTTATCTTTTGGCTTATTAGTGTTGACAGTGATCTTTTGGCTTATCATATTGACAATGATCTGTTGGCTGATCATGTTGACAATGATCTGTTGGCTTATCATGTTGACAATGTTCTGTTGGCTTATCATGTTGACAATGATCTGTTGGCTTAACATGTTGACAATGATCTGTTGGCTTATCATTTTGACAATGATCTGTTGGCTTATCATTTTGACAATGATCTGTTGGCGTATCATTTTGACAATGATCTGTTGGCTTATCATTTTGACAATGATCTGTTGGCTTATCATTTTGACCATGATCTGTTGGCTTATCATGTTGACAATGATCTGTTGGCTTAACATGTTGACAATGATCTGTTGGCTTATCATTTTGACAATGATCTGTTGGCTTATCATTTTGACAATGATCTGTTGGCTTAACATGTTGACAATGATCTGTTGGCTTATCATTTTGATAATGTCTGTTGGCTTATCATTTTGACAATGATCTATTGGCTTATCATTTTCACAATGATCTGTTGGCTTATCATTTTGACAATGATCTGTTGGCTTATCATGTTGCTATCGATCTGTGGACTTAACATATTTGGAAGCCGTTCTTTTATTATGGCGTCATCCCAAATACGTCTTGCATCTGACTCCTGGCTTTCCCTCGTCTATATCGACTTTAATATATTATTTATATGTATTTTTATTATCGTCGTCTGCTCCACTCCGCAATTATCTCCCCTTTCTGGCATTTGACCAACTACCGCGTTATACTAAGCTACCCTCGGATCTTCCTCGAACCTCGTGGAACCGCTGTCTAAATAAAGCTAGTCTCGACCTCATCTCGGCACGAAGTCACTCAGGATTATTTACAAGTTATTTCAGCGTTTGGCGACGTTACTAAAGGGAGAGAGAGAGAGAGAGAGAGAGAGAGAGAGAGAGGAGAGAGAGAGAGAGAGAGGAGGTAGAGAAAGAGAGAGAGAGAGAGAGAGAGGTAGAGAAAGAGAGAGAGAGAGAGAGAGAGAGAGAGAGAGAGAGGGGGTAGAGAAGAGAGAGAAAGAGAGAGAGAGAGGGGGGGGAGGATAAAAAAAAAGAAATTCTTTCAGATTGTTAGCTTAGGGCGTGTCGGGACTAGAAGTATGGCCGCCGTGACGTTACTTCCTGTCTTACGAAATTAAGAAATGATTTTAAGGTATTTAAAGGGGGTTAACGATAGAAGAAATTACATGATTAGTTCTAATTTTTGTTTACTTTACTTCTTGTGAGCCTGGCAAATAACATGATGCCATCTTTGATGATGCATATTGTGTTCGTGGGCTGATACGGGATATATGGGAAAAGTTCGAAGGTCAAACAAAGCCTGGCCCATGGCTTAATGAGCCGTCCATAAATGACGTCACGCACCTAGGGGGGAGGGGGGTCACGCATTTGTGACAAGGGGGACGGGGGTGTTTAAGAAATGTGACGTCACATCAAAACGTTCAAATTTAAATACAAGTTCAACTTAAATATTTCATTGCTTTCGATTTATTTATTGAAGTTTTCAATGGCTTCACAAGTGTTTTGATATTAAAGTGCAGAATTACATTAAATACATATTTAAATGACAGAAATGTAATTTCCAACATGCTAATTTTCAATAAGAAAATACGTTTTTTTTTGTTGTTGTTCATTTTTTTTTGGGGGGGGGGTGGGTTCAAAGCTTTGAGACGTCATATTGGAGGGAGGGAGTCTAAGTTTTTGTGACGAAGTGTGACCGGGGCGAGGGGGGGGGAGGTTAAAATGAGCCAAAATCCCGTGACGTCATGTATGGACGGCCCCTAAGAAGGTTTGTGTCATTTTAAACAGACCAATTTCATGTGGACAAAATATGGGTGAGATTGCAATCAGGCTTTTAGATTTTAAAAAATTTATATATGTTTTTTAACATAGGGTCTGACAGGACGTCATAAAACAACGAACGTTTCGGCAGAAAGCCTTCGTCAAGGCACAAATTGACAAATACAAATAAAACGAATAAAATATAATGAAAGCGTAACTGCGGTGTAATCCTAAACCAGACAGAACATGTGTTTTAACTGGGCACACGCGTAAGAGATTAATGTGTGCCATGTTTAATATTCGGTAATTTATATGTAACTGGATAGAGCGTTGTTATTTCTGTCCATAGCTAACTGTAAGCTCTCTCTTTCCTAGTCCTCTTTTTTATTATTCCTCTCTCTCTCCCTCTATCATTTAAAACTTTCGATTTATTTCTCTCTCCGTAAGATTTATGTCTACTCGATTGTGCCAGGCATAACTAGCTCTATTGCTCTCACTCACACATCTCTCTCACTCACACATCTCTCTCACTCACACATCTCTCTCTCTCACTCACATCTCTCTCTCACTCACACATCTGTCTCTCGCTCACACATCTCTCTCACTCACATCTCTCTCTCACTCACACATCTCTCTCTCACTCACACATCTCTCTCTCTCACTCACATCTCTCTCACTCATACATCTCTCTCTCACTCACATCTCTCTCTCACTCACACATCTCTCTCTCACTCACATCTCTCTCTCACTCACACTCTCTCTCACTCACACATCTCTCTCACTCACACATCTCTCTCACTCACACATCTCTCTCACTCCCACATCTCTCTCACTCACACATCTCTCTCTCACTCACACATCTCTCTCTCTCACTCACACATCTCTCTCTCACTCACACATCTCTCTCTCACTCACACATCTCTCTCTCACTCACACATCTCTCTCACTCACACATCTCTCTCACTCACACATCTCTCTCTCACTCACACATCTCTCTCACTCACACATCTCTCTCTCACTCACACATCTCTCTCTCACTCACACATCTCTCTCACTCACACATCTCTCTCTCACTCACACATCTCTCTCTCACTCACACATCTCTCTCACTCACACATCTCTCTCACTCACACATCTCTCTCTCACTCACACATCTCTCTCTCACTCACACATCTCTCTCACTCACACATCTCTCTCACTCACACATCTCTCTCTCACTCACACATCTCTCTCACTCACACATCTCTCTCACTCACACATCTCTCTCTCACTCACACATCTCTCTCACTCACACATCTCTCTCACTCACACATCTCTCTCTCACTCACACATCTCTCTCACTCACACATCTCTCTCTCTCACTCACACATCTCTCTCTCACTCACACATCTCTCTCACTCACACATCTCTCTCACTCACACATCTCTCTCTCTCACTCACACACATCTCTCTCTCACTCACACATCTCTCTCTCACTCACACATCTCTCTCTCTCACTCACACATCTCTCTCACTCACACATCTCTCTCTCACTCACACATCTCTCTCACTCACACATCTCTCTCTCACTCACACATCTCTCTCTCACTCACACATCTCTCTCTCACTCACACATCTCTCTCACTCACACATCTCTCTCTCACTCACACATCTCTCTCACTCACACATCTCTCTCCTCACTCACACATCTCTCTCTCACTCACACATCTCTCTCTCACTCACTCACACATCTCTCTCACTCACACATCTCTCTCACTCACACATCTCTCTCTCACTCACACATCTCTCTCTCACTCACACATCTCTCTCACTCACACATCTCTCTCTCACTCACACATCTCTCTCACTCACACATCTCTCTCTCACTCACACATCTCTCTCACTCACACATCTCTCTCTCACTCACACATCTCTCTCTCACTCACACATCTCTCTCTCTCACTCACACATCTCTCTCACTCACACATCTCTCTCTCACTCACACATCTCTCTCTCACTCACACATCTCTCTCTCACTCACACATCTCTCTCTCACTCACTCACACATCTCTCTCACTCACACATCTCTCTCACTCACACATCTCTCTCTCACTCACACATCTCTCTCACTCACACATCTCTCTCTCACTCACACATCTCTCTCTCACTCACACATCTCTCTCTCACTCACACATCTCTCTCACTCACACATCTCTCTCTCACTCACACATCTCTCTCTCACTCACACATCTCTCTCTCACTCACACATCTCTCTCTCACTCACACATCTCTCACTCACAACTCTCACTCACACATCTCTCTCACTCACACATCTCCTCTCACTCACACATCTCTCTCACTCACACATCTCTCTCTCACTCACACATCTCTCTCTCACTCACACATCTCTCTCTCACTCACACATCTCTCTCTCACTCACACATCTCTCTCACTCACACATCTCTCTCTCACTCACACATCTCTCTCACTCACACATCTCTCTCACTCACACATCTCTCTCTCACTCACACATCTCTCTCACTCACACATCTCTCTCTCACTCACACATCTCTCTCACTCACACATCTCTCTCTCACTCACACATCTCTCTCTCACTCACACATCTCTCTCTCACTCACACATCTCTCTCTCACTCACACATCTCTCTCTCACTCACACATCTCTCTCACTCACACATCTCTCTCACTCACACATCTCTCTCACTCACACATCTCTCTCTCACTCACACATCTCTCTCTCACTCACACATCTCTCTCTCACTCACACATCTCTCTCTCACTCACACATCTCTCTCACTCACACATCTCTCTCACTCACACATCTCTCTCTCACTCACACATCTCTCTCACTCACACATCTCTCTCTCACTCACACATCTCTCTCTCACTCACACATCTCTCTCACTCACACATCTCTCTCTCACTCACACATCTCTCTCTCACTCACACATCTCTCTCTCACTCACACATCTCTCTCTCACTCACACATCTCTCTCTCACTCACACATCTCTCTCACTCACACATCTCTCTCACTCACACATCTCTCTCTCACTCACACATCTCTCTCTCACTCACACATCTCTCTCTCACTCACACATCTCTCTCACTCACACATCTCTCTCACTCACACATCTCTCTCACTCACACATCTCTCTCACTCACACATCTCTCTCACTCACACATCTCTCTCACTCACACATCTCTCTCACTCACACATCTCTCTCACTCACACATCTCTCTCTCACTCACACATCTCTCTCTCACTCACACATCTCTCTCTCACTCACACATCTCTCTCTCACTCACACATCTCTCTCTCACTCACACATCTCTCTCTCACTCACACATCTCTCTCACTCACACATCTCTCTCACTCATCACATCTCTCTCTCACTCACATCTCTCTCACTCACACATCTCTCTCACTCACACATCTCTCTCTCACTCACACATCTCTCTCTCACTCACACATCTCTCTCACTCACACATCTCTCTCTCACTCACACATCTCTCTCTCACTCACACATCTCTCTCTCACTCACACATCTCTCTCTCACTCACACATCTCTCTCACTCACACATCTCTCTCACTCACACATCTCTCTCTCACTCACATATCTCTCTCTCTCACTCACACATCTCTCTCTCACTCACATATCTCTCTCTCTCACTCACACATCTCTCTCTCACTCACGCATCTCTATCACTCACGCATCTCTCTCACTCACACATCTCTCTCTCACTCACACATCTCTCTCTCACTCACACATCTCTCTCTCTCACTCACACATCTCTCTCTCACTCACACATCTCTCTCTCACTCACACATCTCTCTCTCTCTCTCACTCAAACATCTCTCTCACTCACACATCTCTCTCTCTTTCTCACCAACACATCTCTCTCTCTCTCTCTCTCTCACACACATTTCACTCTCTAACATCTTTATCTCTCTCTCTCTCTCTCTCTCTCTCTCTCTCTCTCTCTCTCTCTCTCTCTCTCTCTCTCTCTCTCTCTCCCTCTCGTAACCAAGACTATACTGTGCCCTGCATATCTAGCTGATAGCTCTTACACTACACATTTTCCAGTCAGTGGCTATTGGAGCAGTCGGTTCTCTCTTCGTCATCGTAATGCACACCACACTGTGCGCATTGTCTTAAAGCGCCGTGTTACTATTTTGAGTTCATACCACGGAGCGCTGAAAGATCGTTAATCTACGTAATTAATGCAGTGTTGAGAGATTTCGGGCGGTCACGCATATATGTGCTTGTAACTGCACTCAGTTACCTACACATATTGCTACTTAATATAAATAGTGCTTCTACATACACACTACTACAAACTAAATAAATAGTGCTTCTGCGTACACAGTACTACAAACTATAAATAGTGCTTCAACGTACACAGTACTACAAACTATAAGCGGTGCCTATACCTAAACAAAGTGTTACTATAAATGAACAGTGCATCTAGCTAAGCACAGTGCGTATAGTCTATCATCTAGCTCAGGGGTCGGGAAACTTTTTGTCCGAGAGAGCCATAAACACCACATATTTTGAAAAGTAATTCTATGAGAGCCATACATTATGTTTAAATAATAAAAATCCAAGTAAATGTGCGCATTTGTGTGTGATTCAACACTAAAAGTAAAATAATTATATCTCTTAATTCTTGATAAAAATATTGTTATGTTTTTTTTTGTGTATGCAGATGAAAAGACTCTGAATAATTTTATTTTAGAAATAATCTAAAACTCGTCTGAGAGCCACATGCAGACATCAATAGAGCCACATATGGTTCGCGAGCCATGGTTTCCCGACCCCTGCTCTAGCTGTTTATATAGATCCTATAGTTATTATCTGCGTCTATTTGACCTTGCGACTGGTGAAATGACCTGACGAACCTTCCAGCAGTTGAACATTCTGACCTCGCAACTCGTGGGATTTGACGAAATTTTTTATATCTCAGCATTAAATCATTGCCTCATTTGTAGTTTGTAATAGAGGAAAAAGACTCACAGATTAACATTTGTAAGAAAATTGGGTTATCATCATCATACGAATAAAAGAAAAACTGCATTCAAAGGTGTATCCATGTAAGAGGTTTTTAAACAGTTCACTCAAAGGAAAAAACAAAAACTGGCCCAGAGGCGTCACTAAGAAGGTGTGGAGGGTGCGGAACGCACCAGGCGACACCATCACAAGGGATAAAACCAAAATGTAATATTCTGTATGTTCCCGATATTTGGAATTGCCAGACTCGAAGGAGGTCAATGGGGTGACTCGTGAGGGGGTGACACCATGAGCTACCACCGCACTGGGTGACATCAACACTAGTGGCGCCTCTGGAATGGTCCGCCTCCTCTAAGAAGCAATGCTCCATCTTTGCGCCTACTGTGACGCAAACGTGGTCCATGTCAGACGTTTGGTCCGTAGCGGACAGCCGGTGTCCAGTTACTGGCTAATTGGTATTTGCACAGGTGGCATGTTTGATAGGGGGACTCATGGGAAATAACGGCCCGTATTGATTTAATTACGGGTATAAAATAATACTCTTCTACAGGACCTTGACGAGTTCTGTTTCGTTGCCATGGTAACCTTGTGACACGTCGTCAACCGTTAAAAGACACTGTTTTTTTTTGGGGGGGGGGTCGTGTTCAGATGATTATAGAAAACCGAATGTCACCAAATTTATAAGACCTGCTACAGATCTTTTCTTGTTGCTTCATTGTTTTATCAAGTAATTTATCAGTTAAAATTAAAGTCACGGCTTAGTTTGGTAGTTTATCGAAATACCAGGCAATGGTTCTTGTGTCTGTAGGGTGGGGTGTCAAGATGACAGCCAGTCGCACCATTTTCTGTGTTTTAAGGTATTGAAATCTTATTCAATAACACCATTGTTACCAGCAGAAGGTATCAAATAATAAAGGTGTTCTCATCCCTATGTCTATCTGAGGGTTGTATTAGGTTATCGCTGTGTTGTATTCCAAAGTTATATTTAACACATCTGCTTCCATTTGTTACTTTTTGTGAAGTTTTCTCTGACAGATGATATTAGCGAAAACTACGATCACAAAAGAATAATTGTTGTATTTTTTTTAGATCTCATGCAATGATTACTTAAAGATCAACAAGATACTTTTTTTAATTGGTGTTTTCCTGTTTACATTTTTATATCGCATGTCAGTATCGATACCATTCCCTACACATCGAAATCTCCCATTTTCACGAGGTCCATTATTATGAAGTATTCCGAATATAACTTTGTGAGGAAAACTATCTTGTCGGAGTCGATATGTGGATTACTTCGTGATTTACGATTTCTTAGTTGTTAAATTCATTGTCTGGAAAAAAAACGATGGATTACATCCATTTCTGCTGACGCACATGTATGAACTCTTGAAAACAATTTTCAAACCTGAAATAGGTTAGAAACTCTCGGTCAACTTGACAGCCGCAACAACTGTGAATTCTTTCTGACCATGGATTACTGCCTTTTGTCCCGACAAGTCAAAACAAAGTGAAACAAGCAGACGATGAACTCTGCGTCCACTTCAGTTTCCACTTCAGCTGGCGGGAGAAAGATCAAACAGGCTGTCGACCTTGAGGTAAGTCCCGCCTTAGAAAAGACAGCTGACCGCACGTGTCCGTCTGTAGTTGTCTGATTGGTTTTCTAATTGGCTCGGGTTCAAGTCCATGTTATTACCGTATATACTCGTTCTATAGTCCGTTCGTGCATAAGCCGACCCCCCCCACACGCACACTTTTGGAAGAGAAAAGTATTAAAAGTGCATAACCCGCTCGCAAGCCGACCCCCCCCCCAAAAAAAAATAATTAATTAATAAAAAATAAATAAAATAAAATAAAAATAAATTAAATAATAATAAACATAATAATTAATAAATTTAAAAAAAAATATTTAAAAAAGGACAGCTTAAACAAAATGGTACACATTTTTTAAAAACTACAAGCTCAATTGGTTATTATAATTGTTTACTTGGTACTGCCTATCATTGTCTTTGTGCTCTTTGTTAGGCAAGAGTTACCGGTATTAAAAAAAAATCTTTGGTTAACAGTGCATGGCGAAAGCGCGTACATTAAAATTCGTTGTTGAAAACAAAATTTGTAAAACAATTTATTAAAACATTCACAAAAATAAATAAATGTTTAAATAAGGTAAGTGCAGATGTTAAACAATATATTATAGCTTCTAGTAGAGCAGCCGAATCTTGTAGCATGTAGAAAAGGACCTTGATGATCTACACCGATATTCAATATCCATGCAGAAATCACCTATGACCCGCTCATAAGCCGACCCCCCAACTTTCCCCCCAAAGTTTTGTCCAAAAAAGGTCGGCTTTAGAACGAGTATATACGGTAGTTAAATATTTCGGTGTTAAATGATAACAAAAGATGCATGATAGAATGTTAACGTTTAATTATTTTTAACTTTAAAAAAAGGTTTATCATTAAATGTGTTGGTTTCCCCCAAACCCCACCCCCAGCTCCTACTCCAATGTAGTGTTGCCGGATGAACTTCTCAAAAATACCGGAGACCAGTGTTGAAATTTTGTCGATGGGAGGCACAAAAGAAGCCATATTTAAATATAAAATATCCGGTATTGCTTCATTTTTTTCACAGGACAGATAACGATAATACCGGAAGTCCAGTACAAAACCGGACATCTGGCAAAACCATGTCTACGTTCTAATCTCTCAATGCGCTTAGAAATTTGTCGTTTTAGGGAATTAAAAGAAGGGGAGAAATGAGATAATCTTTTAGAATTGGTCAACATTTATGTTCAAAGTAGATACTTTTGTATAGTTGTCTGTCAACTTTTCAGTATTAAGTTGATACTTTTGTCGGAGTTTTTCATTATTAGTTAGATACACGTGGAGAGTTTGTCAACTTTTCATTCATTAGACACATTGAACCCTACCCAATAAACTGTGCACCATGCAGTCAATTTATTTTTCCGTTTCAAGAATCATTACTGCCAACCATGCAGTATAACAATATGGCGTCACCACGGGGGATAAGTCTCTAGTCGATCAGGGGCCATATTATATTTTGCCAAGAGTGATCTCTCATTACTTAAGCCCCGCTATAATTTGTTCCGGTCATGTGACGCGTCTAGCTAAAGCAGTGGTTCTCAACCTTGTTAGAGGAAAAGAAACCCACCATTTTCATAAGCGCATTCACCGAATCCTTCTTAATAGGGGCGTGTCATCACGAATCATATAAGTCGGGTGTTTCTTGAACTCCGCCGAACCCCTGAGACTGACCCACCTAATATGTGGGGTTCGATCGAAACCAGGTTAAGAACCGCTGAGCTGAAGAGAATAAACGGAGCGTTCGCGTATCAAACACGAGGATCTTGGAGGGCCGTGCATTATTGATGGGGCGCTCTCAAGGTCGTCGCGTGGTCGCCGGGCATAAAAACATTATCTCATGAGTGGTGTCAGGGGTTGCAAAGTCTGTCCAACAAAGTCCGTCCAGCAAAGTCTGTCCAACAAAGTCCGTCCAGCAACGTCTGTCCAACAATGTCTTTCCAGCAAACTTCATCCCTATCCTTAAAAAAAACACCACTAATCAAATAATGGCCCTGTAGGAGCTTGAAGGGAGTATCCCTAGAGTGCTCTTGACCAGGGGCGTAGCTAAGGTTGGCAGAGGCATATCTGGGTTTTTGACGCCCTTGGGTAATTTATTTTTGGCTCCCTTTATTTAATAAAAATTTAGAAATTATATATATAGCGGCGCCCTTTTGAACTGGCGCAGGCCGGCACCCTTGAAAACGTCCCCAATACCAAGCCGTTGTTACGCCACTGAAGGTTGGTGCCCCTTCACCCCCTAGCCGCGGCACTGCCATTGACAAGCGTTAAATTCACTAGAATCCAAACTAGGATTGTTAATTTTAATTTTTTTTTATGGCAAACCGATTATCGGTTATGTAAATTCGATTTTAAACCGGTTGTCGTTTTACCACTGACTTCACGGAAATATATTCTTATAAGGTGAATATGACGTGGAATAAGGAAATGACGTCACAGTTTTCGTTGAGTTAAAAGGATGCCGTCTCAAGCAGAGCTGTTTCAAGGGCTGGCGAAGATGGTGTGGAAACGGTGGAATTAACGAAATGATGTCACACGCAATACGTAATGCGGGGAATTGCATTTTATGTCTAGCCTACATCATCCTTTCGACAATTAAGACTGCATTTATTTTTTTTGTCGATTTGGAGCATCAATGAACTTAATGAAGTCACACTTTCGCCTACAATAAATGTCTTAATTTACAAACACACTGCACGGAGCGCACAACACTTATAAATAAACACACCTTGGCGGTCATATGGATGAAAATGTCAGCAAATGCCGGGAAAAAACTTGTTCGAATATTTTTGACGTTTTCAGTACGGAAATGTGTTTGTTTTTTGTTATCGTTTTGGGAAATTTTAATAACGATTATCGCTTTCAAAATCGATTATCCGATAATCAGATTTCCGATTATAGTTTAACAACCCTAATCCAAGCCCTAGATTTAATACCATTTTTTTATAAATAAAAAAAGATAATCTATAAATAACTTATAAGAATGATAGAGTTCTTGCACTTTAAGCTTGTCTAAAGCCCAATAAAATAACGTAAGCTATTACCATCCATTTGCATTTGTTCCCACCCATCCCTTAATTAAGATCTACAGCTAAGCCCATCCATCTATTTCAGCCCCGCCCATCCATCTATTTCAGCCCCGCCCATCCATCTATTTCAGCCCCGCCCATAACGTATTATAGGAACAAAGTGTGGGGTGGAGGTGGGGGAAAAAGACCATCCCAGGGTTTTCCTTTTTTTTAAGGGCGGCGCCTTTGTCCCTTTTGCTGAGTTGATGGGTTTGTTGTTGCATGTACTCAAGCCTGCTCCATACTGCCCATTGATTCGCTTAGCCCTTTCAGAAATTCCTTTATTCCAATATTCCTTTATTCCAACTGTTCCATATTCCAACTGTTCCATATTCCAATTGTTACATATTCCAACTGTTACACATTCCAACTGTTCCATATTCCAACTGTTCCATATTCCAATTGTTACATATTCCAACTGTTACAAATTAATAGTCGCCGAATCTAATTATTCCTCTCCATTTCAAACAGTCTTTCTCACTCTTATTCCCACCTGTTTCCAACTATTTCAAAACCATCATTTCCGGTTGTTGGATTCAGTGCCAACATATGATCGTGTCCCATGGAGCCACCACACGAGACACACCCCTCATTAATCAGTAAATCTTCTCTACAAGAAGGTTAATCCCTAGACTGCCGGACCATCACTTCCTCGACACGACCGAAACACTCGCTCAGCCCCCCCCTCCCCCACCAACGGCCCACCGCCAAGCGCCCAGACTCCTAGATCTGGTAAACGATAAAGCGAGTCGACCGGCCGACTACTAAAGAACTCCCAGTTGTCCACAATAGAAGCAACAAAAACAAGACTAGCTGGGAAAGTCATCGATTTCATTGGCGCACGCCATCAATGGCAGCGAGACCCGGGTACATAACGGACAGTTGGAAGGTGTCAAATAAAGTGTCATTTAAAGTTGAGTACCCTACAACCCCACCCAGCAGAGTTGTCAAATAAAGTGTTATTTAAAGTTGAGTACCCTACCACCCCCACCCAGCAGAGGTGTCAAATAAAGTGTCATTTAAAGTTGAGTACCCTACCACCCCACCCAGCAGAGTTGTCAAATAAAGTGTTATTTAAAGTTCAGTACTCTACCACCCACCCAGCAGAGGTGTCAAATTAAGTGTCATTTAAAGTTTAGTACCCTAGCACCCCACCCAGCAGAGGTGTCAAATAAAGTGTCATTTAAAGTTGAGTACCCTACCACCCCACCCAGCAGAGTTGTCAAATAAAGTGTCATTTAAAGTTTAGTACCCTAGCACCCCACCCAGCAGAGGTGTCAAATAAAGTGTCATTTAAAGTTGAGTACCCTACCACCCCACCCAGCAGAGGTGTCAAATAAAGTGTCATTTAAAGTTTAGTACCCTACCACCCCACCCAGCAGAGGTGTCAAATAAGGTGTCATTTAAAGTGAGTACCCAACCACCCCACCCAGCAGAGGTGCCAAATAAAGTGTCATTTAAAGCTAAGCACCCGACTATCCTACCCACAGAGGAAGAAAACTTTTGACTTACGGGTAAATAATAGCAGCTCTTGTCCAATACTATTGGGCGGGTTAAATCTGCAGCAAATGTCGGGTGGACATTGACATGTGGTAGCAGTTTTTAAAAAATATATGCAAAAAAATGTAACATTGTCTACAGTCAACACAGAGATCAGAATACGAAACAGAGCCTTATCTTTAAAAT
Source organism: Ampullaceana balthica (assembly GCA_944989445.1). Taxonomy (NCBI): domain Eukaryota; kingdom Metazoa; phylum Mollusca; class Gastropoda; family Lymnaeidae; genus Ampullaceana; species Ampullaceana balthica. The sequence goes on along the minus strand of CALYLW010000130.1, from coordinate 1,136,310 downwards.
GCCCCGGGAATGTCTTATTTCTGATTTTTGTGCATGCTGTTTGACGTGCGTACAATGTAGGATTCAATCGAGGAATGGTCTACCCTGCCACAGCATCGGTTTCAAACTAAGAAGATAAGTCCATCTCATCTTTCGCAGACGAAAGGATGACATACTTTTTATTATAATATTACAATATACATTATATATGAGACTTTCGCATATCTTCTGATGCTGGTCGCTTGTGATGTTTTTGTACAATATGTAAGCTTTGTATGTATCTTTTTTATGTCTGCAAAAGTATTTGATGTCTGTCTATTCAATTATTTAGTTCTGGCTTTGTATGTGGTTCACCTCAAATGTTTCTATGACTTCATCCTGGGGATTATTGATGCATATTTACATTAGCTTGGAAGTTATTTTTATCACACCTATTAGGACGTTTATTGCTGACATCTGTTACTCGTTTCTTATTGACATCTTTCAGGACACTGGTGCGTGACATCTCATGTATGTCATCATTGGGAATGGCAAATGCAAAGCTGTTTAGTCATCAAACTTTATGAATAACGGAATTGCTTCCATTATATAACTCGTTGCTTTCAATTGACGGGTGAGAGAGAGCGGGGCAGCGTGGTAAACGTATTGTAAGCCTGGCCAAGGACGGTCACCCCCCCCTCCCCCACCGGACCGTGTTCTCACGCCACTCCGACTCGAGCTGGCCTAAAGTCGGACGTTATAAAACTCTCACCTTTAAATCTACAGCGACAAGTGGGGCAGTAAGCTCCATTAGATTAACTCCCCTTGGCGCGAAACAGAAATTTGGCCGTCATCTGATAATCGCGACTGGTTGATTGAAGATAGAGTCTGGGATAAATGGGGGTGGGGGAAATGTAGGTCATCCTCACGCCCTCGCCCCACGCCCTCACCATACATCATGATCAGCATGATCTCACTGTGGTCAGAAATATTCAAACGATACTGTCTGGTGTCTGAAGTACAGCCTACAGGGTACAATTACTTTTTTTGTTATCTATCTTATCTGTTACAGAAGCTCATTTTATACAGAAGATTATTGCGTCCTACGCTTTCCCATGGTTTATGGTTGTTTATTAGAGTTTTAAATGTTGATAGAGTGTTGGTTTTCCTGGTTTGTACAACCCATTCCACATCCGAGTGTTGTCTGTTTGATTAAGTGCTATTAAATCCCCTGCCATATGGTTCATCACTTCCGGTGTTTGTCTACGTCACTCTATGTAAAAGGGGAACAAATCACGGCTCACAAGCCGCATGCGGTTCACAACCCGCATGCGGTTCTTCTGTGTTCACATTGCGGCTCGCATACATTCATGAAAGATGTTACTAGTATTTCTCGAAGATTTCCAAGCCAAGTTTAATGACCCGTAGTTCTTCAATGCGGCTCTCAAATATTTTTATTAGGGCTGTTATCGATTAATTTAAAATTAATCGTTAACTTTTGAAAAATTATCGACTAATTAATCGTTAATTTCGATTAAAGCCGAAATTGAAATCTATGGTGTCATAAGTAACATTTATTAAACGTACTTGTCGGAAATCGAAATAAAACTGGGATGTCTTCTTTATATGACATCTTTCAACCAACAACGCACACAAACACGTGTATTGACATTTCTTGGTTCAAGTGATGAGCGGGTCTTATTGACAATATAACCAGGGGCCGTCCATAAAGTACGTCACGCTATTTTTGACGATTTTTAACTCCCCCCTCCCTCTTGTCACAAACTGTCGCACATCTTGGACCCCCCCCACCCTAAAGTACGTCACACTGTCGAACAAAAATGTTGTTTTTTATTAACAAAATAATAAAAATTTAATATAAAACAGCGTGACGTCACACATGGCCGGACCCCCCCTCCCCCCTGTCACAAAACTGTCACACTTTATTACACACCCCTCTGGAGCGTGACGTACTTTATGGACGCCCCCCAGCCGAGCTGAACAATCGTTTACATAGCTTTAGATTGCCTCAGCTGAAGTTTCTGATACTGTAGTGGATGTTTGGTTTGCAGGTGATATGTAAGCGAAGTGTTAGAACTATGATAGCAATGTTCCCTTTAAGCAGCGCGGCTGCGCAGATATTTGACCGACGCCACGCAGGAGTTTAGAATTACCGCGCAGAAATTCTGTAAAATTTTGCACACAAAATGGACGTTGTGCAACTTTCCAAACGAGTTTTTAAAACTTTGCACTCGAAACAACGAGCTTAGACTTAGAGGGAACATTGCATGGTAGGCAAACGATTTCTCTCAATGGAAACAAACTTTATCAACATTTTGAACAATCACCTAAGTGAATAGTTTAAAACAAAAATGTTCATGTAATCGTCCGGAAATTAATTTATATTTAGCGGCCGAAATATTTTACTTTTGGTCTTCCAGTACATTTATAAGTGGTGGGTCAACTAATAGTTTAAAAAATTTAATCGTTCAAAATTTTTAACGATTAATCGAGAAATTAATCGTTAATTTCCGCAGCCCTAATTTTTATATTTTAAAATTACTTTCAGTTACTATAGGTCTGGTCACCCCTGGTCTATATAAACATCGCCTGTATGGCTGATGTAAAGGTAATCAAACTGTTAGCAGTCTTTACACTTATAATACGGTACACCATTTGCATGATCGTCGCGTGGATGACGTTAATTAACAACTCTCCGGAAGTGGAAAGAGCAAGAGAGATGTCATTTTAGTACAAGACTCTTGCTACTTTGTTGAGCCAATTATTGAACATCCACTGTACCGATGGAAGACGGCAAACACTGGAGAAGCCGGAAATAGAATCAGAGACTATAATTCAATAAAAAAAATAGATCAAAGAAAACATGTTTTCATATCGGACCTTCAGGCCGCCTTGGTGCAGAAATTACCGACTGACAGATTGTGGGAACTGGTGGTGACTGGTGACACAGAAATCTTAGAAGTTTGAATAGTCGATAAAACTCACTTTAGATCTCACAAAGTTTTGCTAAAGAATATTTGGACCGTGTGGGGCCGTGTGGGGGTTGTCAGTTGTGATGGCGTGGGATACATGTGAACTATCAACTTTAATGTACGGGTGGGGGCAGTTGTGATGGCATGTGATAATGTAAACTATCAACTTTAATGTACGGGTGGGGGAAGTTCTGATGACGTGGGACACATGTCAACTATCAACTTTAATGTACGGGTGGTGATAGCAATGAGGTACAGCAGTCCTCGAAACGTCACACAATGATACTGATTACACCACCAATGTTCCATTTAAGCCTCACGGCTTAGGTCAGATAGCTGACCGACAGCGCACAGCTGTTTAGAGTTACCGCGCAAAACATTTGTAAAATATTGCCCCAATAATTTAATAAATTGAAGCTGTGCAACTTTCCGAATGAGGTTTTTATTATTATTTTTTTATTATTATTTTATTTTTAAAAAATTTATTTGCAACGTACATTAAAGGGAACATTGCACACCACCTGGGAAGACGTTGCCAGCTTGTCACAGTAATACCGCAGATTATTATCATCCCATCTAGACGAAACCCCCGCATCCCACCTTTTCACTACCCTGTCTTGTTTGTAAAGCCAGAATAACTGTTAAACGAAGTTCAACTGTAAGGAGACCTTTTGGAGGTCACATGAATAAAACAGAAGGGGGTGTAGATCCAGAGTTTGGCATATGATAGTAAGTGGGACGGGGCTTGGGTGGGTCGGAGGGTTAAGTATCACCCAGGGAGGTCGTGGAAATGCACGGTGTATTTACTAGATCAATAAAATATGAACCGGGACTAGAGACCGACATGGGATCCGTTCACTACAGAGACAGACATGGGATCTGTTCACTACAGAGACAGACATGGGATTTGTTCACTACAGAGACAGACATAGGATCTGTTCACTGCACATTTGAGACAGACATGGGATCTGTTCACTACAGATACAGACATGGGATCTGTTCACTACAGATACAGACATGGGATCTGTTCACTACAGAGACAGACATGGGATATGTTCACCACAGAGACAGACATGGGATTTGTTCACTACAGAGACAGACATAGGATCTGTTAACTACACGTTTGAGACAGACATGGGATCTGTTCACTACAGATACAGACATGGGATCTGTTCACTACAGAGACAGACATGGGATTTGTTCACTACAGAGACAGACATAGGATCTGTTCACTACACGTTTGAGACAGACATGGGATCTGTTCACTACAGATACAGACATGGGATCTGTTCACTACAGATACAGACATGGGATCTGTTCACTACAGAGGCATACATGGGATCTGTTCACCACAGAGATAGACATGGGATTTGTTCACTACAGAGACAGACATAGGATCTGTTAACTACACGTTTGAGACAGACATGGATATGTTCACTACAGATACAGACATGGGATTTGTTCACTACAGATACAGACATGGGATCTGTTCACTACAGAGACAGACATGGGATTTGTTCACTACAGAGACAGACATAGGATCTGTTCACTACACGTTTGAGACAGACATGGGATCTGTTCACTACATATACAGACATGGGATCTGTTCTTTACAGAGACAGACGTGTGATCTGTTCACTACAGAGACAGACATGGGATTTGTTCACTACAGAGACAGACATAGGATCTGTTCACTACACGTTTGAGACAGACATGGGATCTGTTCACTACATATACAGACATGGGATCTGTTCACTACAGAGACAGATATGGGATTTGTTCACTACAGAGACAGACATGGGATCTGTTCACTAGTAGTGAAGAAATGGGATTTGTTCACTACAGAGACAGATATGGGATCTGTGCACTACACGTTTGAGACAGACATGGGATCTGTTCACTACACGACAACTTCGAGAAGTCTGTTTGATAGGCGGAACTTTAGATTTAACCTAGGCTGTAGCAAATTAAACCAATTTTCCGTTGTACCTTGCCATTGTTGGTGCTACTTGTATGTTTTGTTGCTGTCAATGTTAGTGCTACGTGACAGTGTAGGTGCTGTTAGTGTTGGTGCTACCTGTGAGCAATGTTCCCTTTAAACTTCGCGGCTGTGCGGCCGCGCAGATATATGACCGATGCCGCAGCAGCAGTTTAAAATTACCGCACAGAAATGTTCAAATATTGCACAAAAAATTGATTCTATACAACTTTGCACATGAGTTTTTGTTCTACTGTGCAAACGGACCAACGAACTTTGGAGGGAACATTGTTTGTGGAGCTAAGTTGTTCCCTGGCAATGTTGGTGTTATCAATGTTGGTGCTGTCAATGTTGGTGCTGTCAATGTTGGTGTTATCAATGTGGTGCTGTCAATGTTGGTGCTGTCAATGTTGGTGCTGTCAATGTTGGTGCTGTCAATGTTGGTGCTGTCAATGTTGGTGCTGTCAATGTTGGTGCTGTCAATGTTGGTGCTGTCAATGTTGGTGCTGTCAATGTTGGTGCTGTCAATGTTGGTGCTGTCAATGTTGGTGCTGTCAATGTTGGTGCTGTCAATGTTGGTGCTGTCAATGTTGGTGCTATCAATGTTGTTGCTATCAATGTGGGTGCTGTCAATGTTGGGCTGTCAATGTTGATGCTGTCAATGTTGGTGTTATCAATGTTAGGGCTGTCAATGTTGGTGCTGTCAATGTTGGTGCTGTCAATGTTGGTGCTGTCAATATTGGTGCATTCAATGTTGGTGCTGTCAATGTTGGTGCTGTCAATGTTGGTGCTGTCAATGTTGGTGCTGTCAATGTTGGTGCTGTCAATGATGGTGCTGTCAATGTTGGTGCTGTCAATGTTGGTGCTGTCAATGTTGGTGCTGTCAATGTTGGTGCTGTCAATGTTGGTGCTTTCAATGTTGGTGCTTTCAATGTTGGTGCTTTCAATGGAGACTCGAGTAAAATTGTGGAAAACATCTGCTTTGAGTCTAGTAAGTTCAAATTTGTTTCTTGAATGTCTTCACCCGAGAGGGCCATTACATTTGTTGATTAAAGGGCATAAAATACGACATCTCATGGGAAATTTAAGGGTCATCTCTCTTTGAGACAAATAGATTCATCTGTTGTTGGTCGATAGCAACAAGCATCATTTCGATAAAACCCTTCGAACTACTCATGGCTCCGAGAGGTCAACTTTAGGTCATCTAACACAACAAAAAAATACAAGTGATATGAGATCTAGGGGTATAGCTCATAAAACACAACAAAATACAGGGGTTAAAGTTCTAGGGTCAGACTGGAGGAGAGAGGTCAAGGAGATTTCAAATCTTTTTAAAAAATTTAAATAAAGAAGTTTTCCTTCACTGCACACTCCCCACACATAACTGCATGGACCAACCTTGCACACACTGAGGGATTCATTTAATGACTCGGCTCAGACTCAGTAAGAGAATTGTGATAGCATCCCAAGTAGCTACGTGACGTCACCCACAGGTTGTTAACATCGTCAACCCAAGTAGCTCCGTGACGACACCCCCAGGTTGTTAACATCGCCAACCCAAGTAGCTACGTGACGACACCCCCAGGTTGTTAACATCGTCAACCCAAGTAGCTACGTGACGACACCCCCAGGTTGTTAACATCGTCAACCCAAGTAGCTACGTGACGACACCCCCATGTTGTTAACATCGTCAACCCAAGTAGATACGCGACGACACCCCAGGTTGTTAACATCGTCAAGCTTTGGTTTTAACCGTGTAATTTAACGCACATTCCGTTAAAAGTTTTCGGATAGATTCTTTCTATCGACGTTTCCTAAATTGTATTTATTGAGTTTTAATTTTTCTCTTGCCCTTTAATTCGTGAATTATTGGAATAGGCGAAAGGCGGCGTTCTTTAAATGGTGTCCGTCACGCGATCAGCTACCTCAATGTATGTGTCTGTAGATATGTGCATGACCAACTACCTCAATGTATGTCTGTAGATATGTGCATGACCAACTACCTCAATGTATGTCTGTAGATATGTGCATGACCAACTGCCTCAATATATGTCTGTAGATATGTGCATCATATGAGAATTTGTTGTATATTTATCTCCAAACTCACCTCACAGGCAATGTTCCCTCTAATGTTCATTGGTTCGTGTCGTGTGCAAAGTTGCACTGCATTAATTTTTTATGTATTACATTAAATCCCTCAAAGACTTACATCAAAATTTCCTGCGCGGTAATTCTAAACTGCTCCGCGGCGTCGGTCACAAGTCTGCTTGGCGGGTCACACAGGCGCGCAGCTTAAAGGGAAAATTTCCAATAGGACCATCCTTTGTGTCTTTCCATCGGTCACTTATAGGCTTTAGATTTAATCTTAATCTTTATTGTACTTCGATCTCAATCCATTTAACTATTCTGTCACTCTGTCAATCTCCCAAACCATCCTGTCACTCTGTCACGTATCTCCCTACACTTTTATTGGCATCTCAATCTCCCAAACCAGCCTGTCACACTGTCACTTGTCATTTCCCTCACTGCACGTGTCTTGCAATTTCCCCGCAGCTCTTTCTGGCAGAATGAAACCGTCTTCAGGAATCCCGTCACTTCCTGTAATCAAATGCCCCAGTTGTTTTTATTGTCAGAGGTCATCTTGACCTGTCGTGTTACACGATCTTGTCCCCATTTCCATCTCGCCCGGCAATCAAATTTCAATCGCCAAATGATGCTCCACAATGAGCGGCCTATGTCTCAAACACTCACACCGACACACACATACATGTCCATCGACGCACACACACACACACATCTGCCAACCGACACACTCACACATGCCCATAGACAACACAAACACACGAGCCAACCGACACACACATACACATGCAAACCGACACACACACACATGCACACCGACACACACACATGCACACCGACACACACACATGCACACCGACACACACACACATGTCTACAGACACACACACATATGCTCACTGACACACATCAAAGACACATATTCCTAGACACCCACGATACATACCCACACAGACACACGCCAGCTGGATTAACGGATTAGACACACAGTTTCACACATCACTAAGCCTCATCACTAGACACGAGCCTCGTCAATAGACTCAAGCCTCATCACTAGACCCAAGCCTCGTCAATAGACCCTAGTCTCATCACTAGACTCAGGCCTCATCACTAGACCCAAGCCTCATCACTAGACCAAAGCCTCATCACTATACCCTCCTAGCCTCATCACTAGACCCAAGCCTCATCACTAGACCCAAGCCTCATCACTAGACCCAAGCCTCATCACTAGTCCCAAGCCTCATCACTAGACCCAAGCCTCATTACTAGACCCAAGCCTCATCACTACACTCAAGCCTCATCACTATAACCTCCTAGCCTCATCACTAGACCCAAGCCTCATCACTAGACCCAAGCCTCATCACTAGACCCAAGCCTCATCACTAGTCCCAAGCCTCATCACTAGACCCAAGCCTCATCACTAGACCCAAGCCTCATCACTAGACCCAAGTCTCATCACTAGACCCAAGCCTCATCACTAGACCAAAGCCTCATCACTAGACCCAAGCTTCATCACTTGACCCAAGCTATGGCGGATTAAGCTGAATGGGCTAAAGCCAGGAGCCCCCGATGATTTAGGGCACCCAAATTTAGTAAATTTTATAATAAAGGTGGACAAATGTTTGCATGAATCCCTAAAAATATCATAAATTAAATAAATTAATAAAATCTTATCTATTAATTGATCGCTATATCATATATCGGATCCGGTAGCCTCAGTATCAAAAAAGTTGATTCGATGGGCTTAATAAGTGAACATATTAATGAATACTATTTATTTCTTTTAAAATATGGTTTTTTTTCATTTGTCTTTTTTTTAAAATAAAAATTATATTTTTACACTCAATTTTAGTTTCCAGGCAAACAGTTATTTCTTTGTGTTCCTTTTTTTTAATGAATCCGATCTTGGAGTACAGACACATTATGAACAAGGAACCAATCTAGTTACAAGTTACAGTCTTATATTAGCTGCTAGCAACCATTTTACAGGAACGCTAGCTGGATAGGGCCCCAGTTTGAATTGCAACCAGAGGCCCCGTGCAGTATTAATCCGCCCCTGGACCCAAGCCTCATCACTAGACCCAAGCTTCATCACTTGACCCAAACCTCATCACTAGACCCAATCCTCTTTACTATCCCCACTCTAACACCAGGTCAAAGTTTAGGGCTCGCGTGCTAGTTGGAACTAAACATCCCGTCCCTGTCAGACCACGACCGACCAGGCCGAGAGAGTTGAGCACAAATAATGTCCCTGGTGTCCATTAACGTTCATTTCAATCTGATCTGGCGAAAGTCATTTCTAGAATTCGGTTCAACTATTTATTTAACAAAATTGAAAACTCTCCCCGCAAGAAGCGCCCAAATGACGTCATCTGATACCAGCCCGTGAACCTTGGTCGTCTGAACAAATTTATTAACATAATAGATTTGTGGTGACCCCAAGGAAATGTTTTAGGATAGAAGTATTTGTAACACGCTATATCCCATGATTCACAGTTACCTTGACCTGCTATTCGTGGCAGACGACGGTCAATGACGTCACAGAACAACGAACGTTTCAGCAAAAAGCCCCAACGAACAAATAGACAAAAACAAATAAAACCAAAAGTAAACAACCCGTAAAAAACTAAGTTTTTCTTTACTATAAATCCCTTATATATGAGACATAAGTAAAAGTATAGATTATGCTCAATATAATACGCACCAGGCACCACGCGATGTATGTTCAATATAATACGCACCGCGCGACAGACTAGCATAAACATTTATTACATGTTACATAGAGATATTGAGATAATCTAAAAATTCATTGATTTCACTACGGTACATTCGATCGATCTACAATTTTGATAGAATGCATTGTTAGGTGACGAAAGTATATGTGCAAAATGTCAGCTCGATGAGATCACGAGAAATGGTTCATTTTTTACGTTTGTTTTTTTCCGCGGGCTGGACCACGACAGACAGATAGAAAGAAAGACAAGACGGTGAAGTTAATATAAGGTATTTAAAATGATAAAATTAAATGAAAACTTAGCTGCGGCTTAATCCAAAGCCAAAAAGAGCAATAGGGAAAAAGAGAGTAGTGCAGAGGTTATATAGCTATGGGGAGAGTGGAAGTGGCAAACCATTGACATTTCAGTGAAAAAAAAACATCGCAAGTGGTGCAAGGGTGCCATATATGACATTTACATACGGGGCCGTCCATAAAGTACGTCACGCTCCAGAGGGGGGAGGGGGTATAAGAAAGTGTGACAGTTTGTGACAGGGGGAGGGGGGTCCGGCTATGTATGACGTCACGGTGTTTTATATTAAATTTTAATTATTTTGTTAATAAAAACATAAATTTTGTTCTTAAGTGTGACGTACTTTCGTGTTCCAAGATTTGTGACAGTTTGTGACAGGGGGAGGGGGGATTTAAAAATTGTCATAAATAGCGTGACGTACTTTATGAACGGCCCCTACCCTGTTTTAACAACATATATTTAATCATCTAAAACACCTGATTGCAGTCTCACCCATATTTTGGCCGATGAAGACATGTGAACTTTTATGACATCATAATTTTAATCAGTCAGTTACCTGAGCAGACAATGGCAGAATCGAATTCCACGTGATAAAACACGTGTATTTCTGTTTGTTTGTTGACATGCTCCATGTTTGACCTTTTATTTGTACCCAAGTTATACTTCTTATATTTTACTCGAGATTAATTGCAATAATGTGAAGTTATCAACGTGAGAACTACTGTCATGTTAATTGTTGAATTGTCAGTGTCAATAAGTGCGTCCAATGGAAAAAACGTTATCTAATCTTATCTGTTATAGACGCGCCTTGTATACAGAAGATTATAGCGTCCTACGCTTAGCCATGGTTTATGTCTATTCTTGCGTTTTTTAGAATTTTAAATATTTTTATCGAATATTGGTTTTCCTGGTTTCCTCATTCCAAGACATGCCCCTCATAGGCTGGTGTATGTCTGACCGTGCCTAAAGACTGGTGTATGTGTGTAGTCTAGTGTATGTCTGTATACTGGTGTTTGTGTGTGGGCTGGTGTATGTGTGTGGGCTGGTGTATGTGTGTAGGCTGGTGTATGTCTGACCGTGCCTAAAGACTGGTGTATGTGTGTAGTCTAGTGTATGTCTGTAGGCTGGTGTATGTCTGACCGTGTCTAAAGACTGGTGTATGTGTGTAGTCTAGTGTATGTCTGTATGCTGGTGTATGTCTGACCGTGTCTAAAGACTGGTGTATGTGTGTAGTCTAGTGTATGTCTGTAGGCTGGTGTATGTCTGACCGTGTCTAAAGACTGGTGTATGTGTGTAGTCTAGTGTATGTCTGTAGGCTGGTGTTTGTCTGACCGTTCCTGTAGACTGGTGTATGTGTGTAATCTAGTGTATGTCTGTAGGCTGGTGTTTGTCTGACCGTGCCTAAAGACTGGTGTATGTGTGTAGTCTAGTGTATGTCTGTAGGCTGGTGTATGTCTGACCGTGTCTAAAGTCTGGTGTATGTGTGTAGTCTAGTGTATGTCTGTAGGCTGGTGTATGTCTGACCGTGTCTAAAGACTGGTGTATGTGTGTAGTCTAGTGTATGTCTGTAGGCTGGTGTATGTCTGACCGTGTCTAAAGACTGGTGTATGTGTGTAGTCTAGTGTATGTCCGTAGGCTGGTGTATGTCTGACCGTGTCTAAAGACTGGTGTATGTGTGTAGTCTAGTGTATGTCTGTATGCTGGTGTATGTCTGACCGTGTCTAAAGACTGGTGTATGTGTGTAGTCTAGTGTATGTCTGTAGGCTGGTGTATGTCTGATCGTGTCTAAAGACTGGTGTATGTGTGTAGTCTAGTGTATGTCCGTAGGCTGGTGTATGTCTGACCGTGTCTAAAGACTGGTGTATGTGTGTAGTCTAGTGTATGTCTGTAGGCTGGTGTATGTCTGACCGTGTCTAAAGACTGGTGTATGTGTGTAGTCTAGTGTATGTCCGTAGGCTGGTGTATGTCTGACCGTGTCTAAAGACTGGTGTATGTGTGTAGTCTAGTGTATGTCTGTATGCTGGTGTATGTCTGACCGTGTCTAAAGACTGGTGTATGTGTGTAGTCTAGTGTATGTCTGTAGGCTGGTGTATGTCTGACCGTGTCTAAAGACTGGTGTATGTGTATAGTCTAGTGTATGTCTGTAGGTTGGTGTATGTCTGACCGTGCCTGTAGGCTGGTGTATGTCTGACCGTGTCTAAAGACTGGTGTATGTGTATAGTCTAGTGTATGTCTGTAGGCTGGTGTATGTCTGACCGTGTCTGTAGACTGGTGTATGTCTGTAGTCTAGTGTATGTATGTAGGCTGGTGTATGTCTGACCGTGTCTGTACACTGGTGTATGTCTGTAGACAGGTGTATTTCTGTAGACAAGGATATGTCTGACTGTGTCTATAGGCTGGTGTATGTCTGTAGGATGGTGCATGTCTGACCGTGTCTGTAGACTGGTGTATGACTGACCGTGTCTGTAGACTGGTGTATGTCTGACCGTGTCTGTACACTGGTGTATGTCTGTAGACAGGTGTATTTCTGTAGACAAGGACATGTCTGACTGTGTCTATAGGCTGGTGTATGTCTGTAGGATGGTGCATGTCTGACCGTGTCTGTAGACTGGTGTATGTCTGACCGTGTCTGTAGACTGGTGTATGTCTGACCGTGTCTGTAGACTGGTGTATGTCTGACCGTGTCTGTAGACTGGTGTATGTCTGACCGTGTCTGTAGGATGGTGTATGTCTGTATAATGGTGTATTTCTGTGGACTGGTGTATAACTGACCGTGTCTGTATGTTGGTGTATATGTTTGATCATGCGCCTATTCTTCCATTGTGTGAAGTTCTCTTTTCAATTACCAAATCTGACATGGAAATGGAAATTTTTCTTTAAAAAAAGATCCCGTTTACGTCACGAGTCAGGTCTATAGAATATATTGTTGACCTTTAGCGTGACCTCTATCTTGTAGACGTGTTTCCACTCCTACAGCGTCTGTCAGACGGATTTCAAGGCGGTTGTGTGTGTGTGTAGGGGGGGGATGTACCACGGTTTTGAAGGGGTGTATAGCCCCCTAACTCTGGTCGGGGGGGGGGTAGTACCAATGTCCAGACCCGCCAGCTCCGTATTTCCATTAGTCTGACCAAACATTAGCTCTGGCCCAACTAGCCGAAGCTGACCAAAACCAAAGGAAGTTGACCAGATAAACGAAATAAGATCACACGTAGTCTCTCCCCTTCTTCCACGGATGTTGAGTTAATCAAAATAGTTTTTTTTAATGTATGAATGAAATAAGAGTCCTCCAAGACATGCCCCTCAGAGGGCAATAAGAGTCCTCCAAGACATGCCTCTCAGAGGGCAATAAGAGTCCTCCAAGACATGCCCCTCAATGACAAAAAGAGTCCTCCAAGACATGCCCCTCAGAGGGCAATAAGAGTCCTCCAAGACATGCCTCTCAGAGGGCAATAAGAGTCCTCCAAGACATGCCCCCCAGAGGGCAATAAGAGTCCTCCAAGACATGTTCTCAGAGGGCAATAAATAGAAAACTCAATTTCCTATGGTCATTGTACTTAAGGCCTGGGTTCTGGAAGTAACCTCTTCTACCGTGGCGGTGTCCAAGCCAAGGTTGTACATTCTAGAATCTAACTGTAAAAAATGCTTTGCCTAAAAGCGTGTTCAAAGTTTGTTTACATGTGAACAGTGTGTTCTCAGCTAGTGAAATGTTTGTTTACATGTGAACAGTGTGTTCTCAGCTAGTGAAATGTTTGTTTACATGTGAACAGTGTGTTCTCAGCTAGTGAAATGTTTGTTTACATGTGAACAGTGTGTTCTCAGCTAGTGAAATGTTTGTTTACATGTGAACAGTGTGTTCTCAGCTAGTGAAATGTTTGTTTACATGTGAACAGTGTGTTCTCAGCTAGTGAAATGTTTGTTTACATGTGAACAGTGTGTTCTCAGCAAATGTGAAATGTTTGTTTACATGTGAACAGTGTGTTCTCAGCAAATGTGAAATGTTTGTTTACATGTGAACAGTGTGTTCTCAGCAAATGTGAAATGTTGCTTTCTCAAATTTGTTCTGCATTTTAAAAAATCTTTTTGCATTCATAAAGATTTATAGAAGAACAAACACATACTTATTGTCGTGCTTCCCATCCAGAAATCGGATGTGAAATGGGTTGCCTAAAATCAGCCAGGAAAACGAACACTCTATCAACATTTAAAACTCTAAGAAGAATGCAGAACTAGACACAAACCATGGATAAGCGTAGGACGCAATAATCTTCTGTATAGAAGGAGCGTCAGTAACAGATATTTTAAAATAAGACAAGATAGAGTAGGCCTCTCTTCAAATACAAAAGTAATGTTGACAAAATGTCAAAGCGCAAAAACAGGGGTCATAACTGCTTAAAGGCATTTAATTAAAACTATCTATTTGTTGCTGCCCTTGGAACGTTATCCGCGCTAAAATAAGAAAATATTGATTGAGAAAATATTTTGATTGTTCACCCCAAAAAGTTAAGTAGAAATATCAAAGTATATGTGAAATTAACACAAGATTCATAGCGCAGGTTTCATATCACACAAATCTATGTATGATCTTGTAAAAAAAAAGAATGTTTAGAAAACTGCACTGCAGTGTGTTTTATTGTGTAGTATGCAGCAGTGTAATACTAGTTTAGTCATGTAGGTAGCTGACCAGTCTGGACGCGGGTACCCAGTGCGTTAGAGCCGTGCTTCTCAAACTTTTTAGTGTGCCGGACCTGCAGGATTTTTTTTTCAATTGCCCCACGGACCGGTGCACCATTTTCCCTGTACTGACGTGGTAGCGAAATGTAATTTATTGTATTTTATTAGCTTCATTGTATGTTCTTATTGTTGAAAAATTGATACAGTCTGTATTGTTAGTATTCATGGTTGCAAATGGAGGATTATAATGAGATGTTTCTGTCCTTTCTTGATAACTTCTGCGGACCGGCGACGGATGGAACACGGACCAGCAGCGGTCCGCGGACAAGCACTTTGAGTGGGACTTCGATAGAGTCGTGGAGCAGGTGTCAACAAAATATGTCTCAGTATGTAAATAAAATTGTTTCACCCAAAGGATGCAGGACATAGTGAACATCGCATTTCTATACAGAGGGAAATGGGGGCTTCAAGATTAATTAATATAATCCAGTGGTTCTCAATACTCTTACTCCCGCTACCTGTAAAAGACTGGTCATATTGTGGTCTGTCATAACAAGACAGAACCTTTGAAATATAAAAAATAAAATTAAAATTAAGGCGAAAAAGTTTTTTCGGGACGTGGAGGGCATTGGGGGGAGGGGTAAAAAGTAGGGCTGTTAACGATTAATTTAAATTTAATCGTTAACTTTTGAAAAATTTAACTATTAATTAATCGTTAATTTCGATTAAAGTCAAAAATTGAAATTTATTGTGTCATAAGTAACATTTATTAAAATACTTGTCGAAAATCGAAATAACACTGGAATGTCTTCTTTATATGACATCTTTTAACCAACAACGCAAACAGTCAAACAGACAAGTGTATTGACATTATTTGGTTCAAGTGATGAGCGGGTCTTATTGACAATATAACCAGCCGAGGTGAACAGTCGTTCACATAGCTTCTGACACTGTAGTGGATGTTTGGTTTGCAGGTGATATGTAAGCGAAGTGTTTGAACCATGGTAGCAATGTTCCCTTTAAGTAGCGCAGCTGCGCGGATATTTGACCGAGTTTAGAATCACCGCGCAGCAAATTTTGTAAAATATTGCACACAAAATGGACGCTGTGCAACTTTGCACACGAGTTTTTTTTAAAACTTTGCACATGGACCAACGAAGCTTAGACCTAGAGGGAACATTGCATGGTAGGCAAACGATTTCTCTCAATGGACACAATAACCTTTATCAACATTTTGGACATTCACGTCAGTCAATAGTTTAAAACCAAAATGTTCGTGTAATCGTCCGGAAATTAGTATATACTTATCGGCCGAAATATTTTACTTTTTGACCTCCAGTACATTTATAAATGTTGGGTCGATTAATCTTTAAAAAAATTTAATCGTTAAAATTTTTAACGATTAATCGAGGAACTTTTCGCAGCCCTAGTAAAAAGTAAAACTTTTTGTTCATATAATTTTGATCGTAGGGTTTAAGGGGACGGTGGGATATATGTAAGGAAAATACAAAATCTTATCTATCTGTTTACAGACGCTCCTTCTATACAGAAGATTATTGCGTCCTACGCTTATCTATGGTTTGTGTTTAGTCCTGCATTTTTATTAGAGATTTAAATGTTGATAAAGCTTTGGTTTTCCTGGATTCTTCAGGCAACCCATTCCAGGCCCGAATTCCGGACGGGAAGAAGGAAAATTTGTATGTGTTTGTTCTTGCATACGGAATAAGAAAGGTGCTTTTATCCTTATGTCTATCTGAGGATTGTATTAAGTTATCTTTGTGTTGTATTTCTAAATTAGAATTAATTGCTTTATGTATGATTACTACTTTTACTTTTTGACTTCCAGTACATTTATAAGTGTTGGGTCGATTAATCGTTAAGGGAGAGGTGTAGGAGTGTGTAGAGTGAAAAAAGGAGTTGGTTGCGGGGGTCCGTTAGGCTTCTGCCAACTTCACTGGTAAAACGTGGAAACTAAAATTTTAAGGCAACAGAGGAGGTGGTTGAAAATAATTCACAATGGATTCAAATGAACTTGTCAAGAAACTGGTAAATTTTGGTATCTGTGTTGATGCTGGATTCAACTTGTTCAATCACAGGTTTTAGTTCATTTCTGTGGCATTTTTAGTCCAAGGCTTTGAGCAAAATGAAACAAACAAATAAATAAATTTTAAAAATTAAACACAAAATAGATACAGTTTGTGTCGGGATGAAATGGTAAAAAAATTCACAAATAGATTATTTCTCTCATAACTCGACAGTTGCAACTAACTTATGTTAGGTCTATTTCAATGGAAATCATTCTAGATTACATTAAAAGTAATTTCAAATCAATAATTCTGAAAGTAAACAAAGCAATTGCTATCTACAAATTGCTGCTAAAATTACGGGAGTCGAACGAAAAGAGATTTTTCAAAAATTTCTTCTCCAACATTGTTCCAAATATTATTAGATATCGTTTGGCGTTTGTTTCAACCCGATAGTTGTTATGGTTGGCGAAAAATCGACAAAATACGGATATTTTTCGTTTTATTTTTATTTTCCAGGAAATCCAGTAAACCTTTTCGGGAATTTTTTTTGGCCCGTGCACATCCTTGGGACCTCCTTAACATATATGCAAAGACCCGAACCCTGTATCTGGTATGGTTCAGGAGTAGTTGCTTGTGCA
The DNA here is from genome assembly GCA_944989445.1 of Ampullaceana balthica. Lineage (NCBI taxonomy): Eukaryota > Metazoa > Mollusca > Gastropoda > Lymnaeidae > Ampullaceana > Ampullaceana balthica. Next base: position 1,118,937 of record CALYLW010000130.1, on the reverse strand, counting down.
AGGTCGAACAGACAGGACTTACATTTCAAATATGTAAACGCAATTTGTCCCATGGGGAAATTGCGTTAAAAAGTCTTCAAATTTTTCTTTGTGTCCTGTTTAGGTCTATGTCGTCGGTACAAATACTGGGCTTATCCGAATATCCGGTCCAAGACCTGCTTATAATTATAATGTGAGTGTTAACCTGGAATTTCTGATTTCGTGTAAGTCTATCATTGCTTACAACAACCGCAGCCTGTGTCAATCACCAGTCTAAATTGAGAACCGCTCCTTGATACTTTTCTTTATCTTTTCTTGTTCTTTTTATCAAAGCACTGTTTAAAATCCAATAATTGTCCCCCTTGTGGCGACTGGCTAACTTTGTTACCTCGGTTGATGGAGATCGTCTCCCATTAAATAGAATAGATGATCATAGTCGGAATAAAGGCCTCCTTGACAATAGGGTCTCACTGGTGATACAGGACGCTTGATGGGGTCTCACTGGTGATACAGGACGTTTGAGGGAGTCTCACTGGTGATAGAGGACGTTTATGGGAGAAAAGTGACGCTTTTGAAAGGGATAATTTTGGAGGAAAAAGAAAGGGGGTGGGGGAGAATCGATACTTTTTTATACACGGACGCTGCGATAGATGAAAGTATGTATGGGTAAGGTACGTCATAGTTTTAGTAACAAGAATTGCGTTCATAAAATCAATGGTCTGTGACGTGCACCGAGGAGCACTACCGTCCGGTGCGCACCTGTTCCATTACAGCGTCCACATTTTATGGGCTGGGCTCATGCTAAAAGTGGCCATTATAAAGAATTTAGGGATCTGAATTTATTGAAGTCTTCTTGGTAAAAAATATTTTATAGAAAGGATTTTTTTATTTTTAAGGTGACGTGTTACAGGGATGGAAGTGGGTAATATTTGCTTGACCTTGCTGTAAACGTCAGCAGTAGTAATCCACAACCAAAGAGAACGAACAGCCGAGTGACAGTGGGGTGCTGCCATAAGCTAATTGGGGCGCTGCTATAAGCTCAGTGGGGTGCTCACCATAAGCTAAGTGGGGTGCTGCCATAAGCTAAGTGGGGTGCTGCCATAAGCTAAGTGGGGTGCTGCCATAAGCTAAGTGGGGTGCTGCCATAAGCTAAGTGGGGTGCTGCCATAAGCTAAGTGGGGTGCTGCCATAAGCTAAGTGGGGTGCTGCCATAAGCTAAGTGGGGTGCTGCCATAAGCTAATTGGGGTGCTGCCATAAGCTAATTGGGGCGCTGCCATAAGCTAAGTGGGGTGCTGCCATAAGTTAATTGGTGTGCTGCCATAAGTTAATTGGTGTGCTGCCATAAGTTAATTGGTGTGCTGCCATAAGCTAATTGGGGCGCTGCCATAAGTTAATTGGTGTGCTGCCATAAGCTAATTGGGGCGCTGCCATAAGTTAATTGGGGTGCTGCCATAAGCTAAGTGGGGTGCTGCCATAAGTTAATTGGTGTGCTGCCATAAGCTAATTGGGGCGCTGCCATAAGCTAATTGGTGTGCTGCCATAAGTTAATTGGTGTGCTGCCATAAGTTAATTGGTGTGCTGCCATAAGTTAATTGGTGTGCTGCCATAAGTTAATTGGTGTGCTGCCATAAGCTAATTGGGGTGCTGCCATAAGCTAATTGGGGTGCTGCCATAAGCTAAGTGGGATTCTGCCATAAGCTAATTGGGGTGCTGCCATAAGCTAAGTGGGGTGCTGCCATAAGCTAAGTGGGTTGCTGCTATAAGCTAAGTGGGGTGCTGCCATAAGCTAAGTGGGGTGCTGCCATAAGGTAAATGGGGTGCTGCCATAAGCTAAGTGGGATGCTGCCATAAGCTAATTGGGGTGCTGCCATAAGCTATTGGGGTGCTGCTATAAGCTAAGTGGGGTGCTGCCATAAGCTAAATGGGGTGCTGCCATAAGCTAAGTGGGATGCTGCCATAAGCTAATTGGGGTGCTGCCATAAGCTAAGTGGGGTGCTGCCATAAGCTAAGTGGGGTGCTGCTATAAGCTAAGTGGGGTGCTGCCATAAGCTAAGTGGGGTGCTGCCATAAGGTAAATCGGGTGCTGCCATAAGCTAAGTGGGATGCTGCCATAAGCTAATTGGGGTGCTGCCATAAGCTATTGGGGTGCTGCTATAAGCTAAGTGGGGTGCTGCCATAAGCTAAATGGGGTTCTGCCATAAGCTCAGTGGGGTGCTGCTATAAGCTAATTGGGGTGCTGCCATAAGCTAATTGGGGTGCTGCTATAAGCTAAGTGGGGTGCTGCCATAAGCTAAATGGGGTGCTGCTATAAGCTAAGTGGGGTGCTGCCATACGCTAATTGGGGTGCTGCCATAAGCTAAGTGGGTTGCTGCCATAAGCTAATTGGGGTGCTGCCATAAGCTCAGTGGGGTGCTGCCATAAGCTAATTGGGGTGCTGCTATAAGCTAAGTGGGGTGCTGCCATAAGCTAAATGGGGTGCTGCCATAAGCTAAGTGGGGTGCTGCCATAAGCTAAGTGGGGTGCTGTCATAAGCTAATTGGGGTGCTGCCATAAGCTCAGTGGGGTGCTGCCATAAGCTAATTGGGGTGCTGCCATAAGCTCAGTGGGGTGCTGCCATAAGCTCAGTGGGGCGCTGCCGTAAGCTAATTGGGGTGCTGCCATAAGCTCAGTGGGGCGCTGCCATAAGCTAAGTGGGGTGCTGCCATAAGCTAAATGGGGTGCTGCCATAAGCTAAGTGGGGCGCTGCCATAAGCTAAGTGGGGTGCTGTCATAAGCTAATTGGGGTGCTGCCGTTGCAAGCTCAGTGGTGTGCTGCCATTCAGTGGAGTAACAACGGTTTGGCATTTGGGCAGTTTCCAAGGGCGCCGGCCTGTACCAGTTCAAAGGGGCACCGCTGAATCTCTAATTTTTAAATTTTTATTTAAATAAAGGGCGCCAAAAATAAATTAGCCAAGGGCGTCAAAAACCCAGTTACGCCTCTGCTGCCATTAGCTCAATGGGGGTGCCACATTAACTTTCCAGTGAGGGTGTCGCCATGAGCCCAGACAAGCCGTATTCTCCTTATGTCGGCCTCCATTGCCTGCTCTTTGAGAATGTAGCTTTCTACAGTTGCACTGAAAAGTCTGTTGTTTTCTTTTTTAGTTTTATCTTTTAAAATGGTTTTGGTGTATTGTCATGGAATGTGTTTGTGCCATTTTGTTACTTTGTTTTAGTATGTTTTCTGGATACAACTTAGTCCTCCCTATCCCATGCCTCACACAACCACATACACAACCACATACACAACCACACACACACACATATCAAACCACACACACAGTCACACACAAGAGCTTTCCCTCTACCGAGTCTATGATCTAGGACATCAGACTTGCCTTTGTGAGCGCCTTCATTATTCAATGTTTATTCATGCCAGTGGGATAGCTGTGCTGTTCCCGCCCCGCCCTGTATCCCATGCATTCATTTATTATTCCCTCAAACAGGTGGTGATGCATAAACACTATGCCCCAGATATTAGGGCCTTTCTTTCTTAATGTTTGAATTTTTTTATATATTTTTGTTATCAAAGACATTGAGTTGCGATTCGTCTGCTAAGATTCCAAAGCTTCTCAGTCCTTTTGTCAGAGGTTGTCAGCCATCCAAGCACACATTCACACAAACAAACCATATTTAAAAAAAAGAATTTAAAAAAAGCATTCACAATTTTTATATATATATATATTTTTTATTTTTTTTTAAATGCTGTAACGTCACACACTTTGCAATGTTTCGTTCCGTAACTTGAGTAGATTGAAAGTTCAGGCAATTTCGTGTCGTCAATGTTTGCTTGTCTGTCTCTAGTATCATAATTATTTTAAAATTGTCAGCTTCTGATATATTACTTTGAACAGGTCAGCTGACTAACTTAACTATGAAACGTTTATGTATACATGAAACCTTTGTCTAAAAGATCTCTTTAAATTTTTTTATTTATTTGTATGGTTTTGAAAACTCCATTACCCATCCCCTCAATCTGCCCATGGCATTTCGCCTATTACAGTCATCAAATAGTTTATTTAGTGCCCAAGTGTGCCAACGCCCCAGTGTCCCATGCCCCAGTGTGACAGTGTCCCATTCTGACAGTGTCCCAGTGATCCATTGTGCCAGTGCCCCTGTGTGCCAGTGCCCCAGTGTTCCCGGTGCCCCAGTGTCCCAGCGTGCCAGTGCCCCAGTGTGCCAGTGCTCCAGTGTCCTTGTGTGCTAGTCCCCCAGTGCCCCAGTGTGCCAGTGCCTCAGTGTGCCAGTGCTCCAGTGTCCCTGTGTGCCAGTCCCCCAGTGCCCCAGTGTGCCAGTGCCCCATTGTGCCAGTGCTCCAGTGTCCCTGTGTGCCAGTCCCCCAGTGCCCCAGTGTGCCAGTACCCCAGTGTGCCAGTGCCCCAGTGTTCCAGCGTACCAGTGTCCCAGTTCCACAGTGGGCCAGTGCCCCAGTGTGCCAGTGCCCCAGTGTCCCTGTGTGCCAGTGTCCCAGTGCCCAAGTGTGCCAGTGCCCCAGTGTGCCAGTACCCGAGTGTGCCAGTGCCCCAGTGTTCCAGCGTACCAGTGTTCCAGTGCCACAGTTGGCCAGTGCACCATTTTGCCAGTGCCCCCAGTGCCCCTGTGTGCCAGTGCCCCTGTGCCCAAGTGTGCCAGTGCCCAAGTGTGCCAGTGCCCCAGTGCCCAAGTGTGCCAGTGCCCCAGTGTGCCAGTACCCCAGTGTGCCAGTGCCCAAGTGTGCCAGTGCCCAAGTGTGCCAGTGCCCAAGTGTGCCAGTGCCCCAGTGCCCAAGTGTACCAGTGCCCCAGTGTGCCAGTACCCCAGTGTGCCAGTGCCCAAGTGTGCCAGTGTCATAGTGTGCCATTGCCCCAGTGTTCCAGCGTACCAGTGTCCCAGTGTGCCAGTGCCCCAGTGTTCCAGCGCACCAGTGTCCCAGTGCCACAGTGGACCAGTGCACCATTTTGCCAGTGCCCCAGTGTGCCAGTGTTTATTTTTGGTTGCATCTAAAATTTCTCCAGTGAGATTTACTCAGATATGAAAAAATTCATAATTTAATAAAATATTTAAAAAATCTTCTTTTTTTTTAAAGTACACGCTTTTATTTACATATAGAAAATGCACTAAAAAGAAGAAAATAAAAATGTTCTATGATAACAGGTAAAATAGGTGAACCTATTCACGGCACATAAAAGCCTGGGGCGCCCATCGCATGTCATTTCTCTTTGCAACTATTTTTTTACATATCAATATACATAATTTGAAATCTCTGTCACGTCTGTAGTGTCTGTCCGTGACGCTATGCGAGGTAACTCCCGATAAAAAAATAGAGAGAGAAGTAAAAATGTTGCTTTCGAGGTTAACAAAATGTGTTTCTGGCCATAAAATATTGTGACGTGACGTCATTATTTGAGCTTTTCTTAATGTGTGAAGGGAGCGAAATAAAAAGAGCCATGTTTTATTTGATGTGATTCATATTATGTATTAAATGTCCGTTTTTGTGTATGTGTCCATGTAAATATTATGTACGTAATTATAAATTTAATTTTCGATATCAATGTATAACATTTGTTTTTCGCTTTATGAAATTTACAATTGGTTGTCGTTTGGTTGTCAAGTTTCGATGCGTTTTTCAAATACAAAGCCATTATTTAGTACTGCAAATGAAATTTGTCAACTTATACTTCAGTTTAGCGTTTGTTTTTTTTCTTTTATACACTTTGAGATTGCATATTTGTATGTTTAAAAAATTACATATTTAAACATCGAATTCCTCCCAACAATAGTTTTTGTTTGATTGTTATTTACATGTAATATTTTAATGCGTCTTAGACTAATTTTGAAAAAATATCTTTGCTTTTAGTATAGATCTGGAAGGGGTGCTGACTTGACAATAATGAAAACGTTTATTTAACCCTAAAAAACGTGTATATTAAATTGTATATACGATTAACTGTTGATACTTTAATATTTTCTTTTATCCAGTGATAAAATTTACTTTAAAGGTTTCATGCAAAATAAATAGTTCTTTGTTATTCATTTTTGTAAATAGTTACACTTTTTCGTTTACATGTTTTTGATACATGTGGTGTTAATAATTTATGGACCAATGGGCGCATAAACTGACAAGTCATAATAGATCTTGAAAAGGTCCTGGCTTGACAAAAATAAAAACGTTTATGTGAATTACTAAATCGTGTAAATTAAATTGTAAATATGATTAACAGTTGATAATTTAATCTTTTCTGTTATCCTGTGACGAACTTTGCTTACTACGTTTCATGCAAAATAAATAGTTCTTTGTTATTAACATGTGTAAAAATTACATGTTATTTTTTTTACATGTTTTGGTAATGTTTTGATAATAATGTATGGGCAAATGGGCGAATAAACTGACAAAACATAATCATCAATGAAGCTTAAACTGCTTCAAATCACAGATGTGCTGGATGTGGATCACATTACAGTCACATAATTTATTTTTAACTCATTGTGCTGTATTATTGGTGCACTGATAATTGGTGCGAACTATTCAATGCCGCAAGGTAACGTCCGGCTGACTCCTCAGCAATATTTGTTAACACTTCGAACTTCAAACTAGTTTGCTGCAGTATCAATGTATGATGTGTGTAATTCACTATGCATATACTATTATTAGTCTATTATCATGATTATATCATTATTATTCATGCAATCTGATATAACGCGAAGCCTAAGCTTGGAGGTTTTCTCCTAACAAATATTTTCGTATATATAATCAAAATATATAGTATACTATGTCCGTTCGTAACGCTAGATTTTAAAAAGCGCACCGCTAAAAAATTATAGCCTTGAAAAAAATACAGCAAACCAAAAAACGTTATTTTCAAACGTCCGCATAAAATTGTTCAATATGGAAAAGAGATTTAATTTTTCTCTCTTGGTCTCTACATTTTCTGATTATTTACTATGCGGCTTTCAGGCAAAAGGGACAATTATAAAAACTGAAATATATCCATTTTGAAAACTTACGTCATTTTTGACGGGTAATACACTAGTAGATAAATATTTCTAATTAATGTGATAGTAGCATGTACATGATCAAAGTTGTTCAACTGTTAATGTTTATTAATATTCATATACATTTTTATATATGTTTTGCTGCCTTGCACATGATAGAGAGTTGTGATGAGGGCTCCACGCTTTTATGTGCAGTGGATAGGTTCACCTATTTTACCTGTTATCATAGAGCATTTTTTATTTTCTTCTTTTTGGAGCACTTTCTATATGTAAAAAAATGTTACTTTATATTATTTTAATAATTTATTTTCTACTTTTTAGTATCAAAATTTTTAAAAATTGATTTTTCGAACTTATTAATTCAATTTAATTAGTTAAACTTCATTGTCAATAACCTAAATGTGATAGTGGTGAAAAGATAGATTATTAATTACAAATTTATGTATTTGATAAATACTGTTCTTTTTAACTTATAATAAAAACTCTTTACCATCTACTTCTGACGTCAACACATCGATATTTCATGTATCCCGCTAGGGCGAATTGAGGCGTGGCTCATTGATGTGAGTGATCATATTTTAAATAGACAAAAACTAAAAACTAAAAATGCATTAATTTAATTACGGTACATCCGATCGATCTGACACTTTGATACAATGCATTGTCATCCAAGATCTATCTGTGGTAAAATTTTGAGATCTCTAGGATCATCAGAAAATATTTAATTTTACGTTACAAGATTTGACGGATACAACATACAACATACAAACAGTATGGACTTAAATAAAAGAGTGTAATAAGAAAACCCCGTAAAAAACCAAGTTTTTGACTATAAATCCTTTACGTATGAGACGTAACTAAAAGAATGTTCATTATAACACGCAGCGCAAGACCATCCAAAAATACAAAATTGCAGTTGTGTCGTAAAACGTGTTTAATATAATGCGCACCGATCAGGAATATGTTTATAAAAAGTGCTGTCAATAAAATACGCACCTTATTGCGCGACAGAAAGGTTGTTCAATATAATACGCACCGCGACGCTCTATCTCAAAAAATAGCATGATACATAGGAATAAATAAAATAATCTAAAAAATCAATAATTTAATTACGGTACATGCGATCGATCTGAAATTTTGATACATTGTTTTTATCATCGGTACGAAACTGCCTGCAAAATTTCAGCTCGCTATCTTGCGAGCAAGTGGGTTAAAAATCGATCAAAAGTTTTGGCGACAAGCAAGCAAGCGGTCGGTCGGCCGCAGACACCACGAGTTAATATAAAGGATTTAATAAAAACAACCCGTAAAAAACCAAGTTTTTGACTATAAATCCTTTATGTATGAGACGTAACTAAAAGAATGTTCATTATAATACGCAGCGCAAGACCATCCAAAAATACAAAATTGCAGTTGTGTCGTAAAACATGTTTAATATAATGCGCACCGATCAGGAATATGTTTATAAAAAGAGTTGTCAATAAAATACGCACCTTATTGCGCGACAGAAAGGTTGTTCAATATAATACGCACCGCGACGCTCTATCTCAAAAAATAGCATGATACATAGGAATAAATAAAATAATCTAAAAAATCAATAATTTAATTACGGTACATGCGATCGATCTGAAATTTTGATACATTGTTTTTATCATCGGTACGAAACTGCCTGCAAAATTTCAGCTCGCTATCTTGCGAGCAAGTGGGTTAAAAATCGATCAAAAGTTTTGGCGACAAGCAAGCAAGCAAGGTCGGTCGCGGCCGCAGACACCACGAGTTAATATAAAGGATTTAATAAAAACAACCCGTAAAAAACCAAGTTTTTGACTATAAATCCTTTACGTACGAGACGTAACTAAAAGAATGTTCATTATAACACGCAGCGCAAGACCATCCAAAAATACAAAATTGCAGTTGTGTCGTAAAACGTGTTTAATATAATGCGCACCGATCAGGAATATGTTTATAAAAAGTGTTGTCAATAAAATACGCACCTTATTGCGCGACAGAAAGGTTGTTCAATATAATACGCACCGCGACGCTCTATCTCAAAAAATAGCATGATACATAGGAATAAATAAAATAATCTAAAAAATCAATAATTTAATTACGGTACATGCGATCGATCTGAAATTTTGATACATTGTTTTTATCATCGGTACGAAACTGCCTGCAAAATTTCAGCTCGCTATCTTGCGAGCAAGTGGGTTAAAAATCGATCAAAAGTTTTGGCGACAAGCAAGCAAGCAAGCAAGTCGGTCGGCCGCAGACACCACGAGTTAATATAAAGGATTTAATAAAAACAACCCGTAAAAAACCAAGTTTTTGACTATAAATCCTTTATGTACGAGAAGTAACTAAAAGAATGTTCATTATAATACGCAGCGCCAGACCATCCAAAAATACAAAATTGCAGTTGTGTCGTAAAACGTGTTTAATATAATGCGCACCGATCAGGAATATGTTTATAAAAAGAGCTGTCAATAAAATACGCACCTTATTGCGCGACAGAAAGGTTGTTCAATATAATACGCACCGCGACGCTCTATCTCAAAAAATAGCATGATACATAGGAATAAATAAAATAATCTAAAAAATCAATAATTTAATTACGGTACATGCGATCGATCTGAAATTTTGATACATTGTTTTTATCATCGGTACGAAACTGCCTGCAAAATTTCAGCTCGCTATCTTGCGAGCAAGTGGGTTAAAAATCGATCAAAAGTTTTGGCGACAAGCAAGCAAGCAAGCAAGGTCGCGCCGCAGACACCACGAGTTAATATAAAGGATTTAATAAGAAAAACCCGTAAAAAACCAAGTTTTTGACTATAAATCCTTTATGTACGAGAAGTAACTAAAAGAATGTTCATTATAATACGCAGCGCCAGACCATCCAGAAATACAAAATTGCAGTTGTGTCGTAAAACATGTTTAATATAATGCGCACCGATCAGGAATATGTTTATAAAAAGAGCTGTCAATAAAATACGCACCTTATTGCGCGACAGAAAGGTTGTTCAATATAATACGCACCGCGACGCTCTATCTCAAAAAATAGCATGATACATAGGAATAAATAAAATAATCTAAAAAATCAATAATTTAATTACGGTACATGCGATCGATCTGAAATTTTGATACATTGTTTTTATCATCGGTACGAAACTGCCTGCAAAATTTCAGCTCGCTATCTTGCGAGCAAGTGGGTTAAAAATCGATCAAAAGTTTTGGCGACAAGCAAGCAAGCAAGCAAGCAAGGTCCGCCGCAGACACCACGAGTTAATATAAAGGATTTAAAAATACAAACAATCACAGCGATGTTCACAGGATCTCGCCCCAACGGCGCCAGGATTTTCCCACTCCGACTCCCACTCCCACCCCCGCTCATCATTTCCTACCAAAACCACACATTGACACTTCCGCCGCATCACAGGGTTGGGGAGAGGGTGGTTGCCCGGTGGATATGCATAGAGATGGCCACTCTAATACGTCCCTCTTGTACAGATAAGATTTTACAAAATCAATAGTTGGCTGGTCAAGTTGTAGACATCTGGGAGGGAGGGGGGAGGGAGGGGGAGGGAGGTGTTAGACTCAGTCTTTTTGTTGACATCGAGATTGTACGGTACTATAAAATATCGCACAAAGTAATAATGATAAATGATAGTAATTAAAATGCTTTAAAAATAAATTTAAAAAAATATTTAAAAAAAAACACATTCATAATGACAGGATTTTGTAATAAAACTTCAAACGCATTGATGGAGATTTAGGAAGTGTATTTCGGTATTGTTGTTATAAGACGCCCCCTGCCGCAGTAAGCATGGGCCCCAGTCCCAATAAACAAGGAACCCAGCGCCAATAAACATGGACCCCAGCTCAAATAAATATGGGCCAAAGCCACAATAAACATGGGCCCCAAAGCCTAATAAACATGGGCACCAAAGCCAAATAAACATGGGCCCAGCCCCAATAAACATGGGCCCCAGCCCCAATAAACGTTGGCCTCAAACACAATAAACATGGGCCCCAGCCTCAATAAACGTGAGCCCCAAACCCAAATAAACATGGACCCCAAAGCCAAATAAACATGGGCCCCAAAGCCAAATAACTATGGGCCCGAAAGCCAAATAAACATGGCCCCAGCCCCAATAAACGTTGGCCTTAGCCACAATGAATATTTGCCCTAAAGCCAAATGCCCCCTGCCTCCCCCCACACACACCTTTTCCTGAATAAAAGGTATGGTTTGAAATCTGTTCCTATGATATCTGACACGTCACTTGTTTGGTTGGTTTCCGCAGTCGTGAAGTCGTATCGCCTTAGCGAGCAGACATTTCTCATAACTTCGTGCTTGGGGCTGACGTATAGACGGCGGTTTCCCCTGAGAGTTACGGCGCTTGGATAGGGTCAGTCGTTGAGATTAGAGGGCAACAAATCTCCGGAGTACATGAAGACGATCTATAACTTACTTAAAAGGAACACCATTTGGTTGTTTTTTTTAATACTTTCCATTGGTCTTTGGTTGGGTCGGGGTAGGGGTATATTGGTGGGGGGGGGGAGAAGTGGCGAGATTGTTGCAAGCTTTATTGACCAGTCCAGATCTGAAAGTTAGACAACGGAGAATATGTGGGTGGGGGATGGGGTCGGGTCAGGATGAGTGCACGGATGTGTGTGTGTGTGTGTGTGTGTTTGTGTGAAGGGGGAGGGAGTGAAAGTGTGACGACGACTTAGGGAAACTTGTCTGACCAGGCGGCACAGCGTCACCATGGCAACAGAGAAACGGTGCCGCGCCACTTGTTTTTGTAAGTGTAATTGCGCAGACGACGGCTTGGTGTGTGGACAGGTGTTGGATGGTCATAGTTACCGATCTGGGTTGTTCACTGGTCATTGTTTGTTTGCTCGTAGGCGCGTGCCTAAATGGGCGGCGGCTACCTGTGTTTACCGGTCACGTGATTTCATGGCGACTGTTTTCATTGGATAGTTCCATCCCGGAAGTTGATTGTTTTGATTCCAATTTGATGCCCGTAACGTTTAATTGTGTTCGGTAGCACTTCGCGCAAGAAATGTAAACTATTGCCTCTAGCTCGAGAAAATAAGAAGTACTTTGTGGAAGGAATTTTTAAAAAATTTAATTAGCGAACTAAATACAGGCATGATCTAAGAGGACCACAAATGTGAAAATGTTCTTAGGGAACAACATATAAAGATGTTTCCGATGGAACCAAATATAAACATTTTCCAGGAGGACAAACTATATACAAGCGCCTCCTGAAGATCTATGTAATCAAAGAGATTCGTTTATAGCATGTATGAGTTGCCTTGGCTAAAGCTTGTTGGTCGAAGTTTTGATCGCATGTCACTTAGGGTGTTCAATTGTGTTTTCATGCATCTTTAAGTACCATGTTGTTTTTTAGCGCAGAGAATAAGTTTGATGTCAACGATTGCTGTGACCTCTTGACCTCTTCTGTCCAATACTGACCGACGGCCGCCACGCGGGTGGTAGTTACTAGCGGCAATCTTATCTTCTTATGTTTTTATCTATCTTATCTTCTTATCTTATCTTCTTATCTTATCTTCTTATCTTATCTTCTTATCTTATCTTCTTATCTTATCTTCTTATCTTATCTTCTTATCTTATCTTCTTATCTTATCTTCTTATCTTATCTTCTTATCTTATCTTCTTATCTTATCTTCTTATCTTATCTTCTTATCTTATCTTCTTATCTTATCTTCTTATCTTATCTTCTTATCTTATCTTCTTATCTTATCTTCTTATCTTATCTTCTTATCTTATCTTCTTATCTTATCTTCTTATCTTATCTTCGTATCTTATCGTATCTTAGCGGCAAGATGGTCAACATACCATCGGGAGGGGATAGGAAGATGGGGGCTGATTCCCTGGACGCACAGTACAGGTTGCTAGAAAGGGGAAGTTTTAGGGCTTAAACTGAAATTTTTCTTTGTGGACATATACTGGGTAATGGTAGTCCTCTTTGTGGACATATACTGGGTAATGGTAGTCCTCTTTGTGGACATATACTGGGTAATGGTAGTCCTCTTTGTGGACATAGACTGGGTAATGGCAGTCCTCTTTGTGGACATAGACTGGGTAATGGCAGTCCTCTTTGTGGACATAGACTGGGTAATGGTAGTCCTCTTTGTGGACATAGACTGGGTAATGGCAGTCCTCTTTGTGGACATAGACTGGGTAATGGTAGTCCTCTTTGTGGACATAGACTGGGTAATGGCAGTCCTCTTTGTGGACATAGACTGGGTAATGGTAGTCCTCTTTGTGGACATAGACTGGGTAATGGTAGTCCTCTTTGTGGACATAGACTGGGTAATGGTAGTCCTCTTTGTGGACATAGACTGGGTAATGGTAGTCCTCTTTGTGGACATAGACTGGGTAATGGTAGTCCTCTTTGTGGACATAGGGAATGATGTGTATTAATTTATAATTTCTTGTGAAAATGTCTAAAAATTCCCGGTCTGTCTGGACACGCCAGTAAGCAAACACCAAGTTAAGTCGCTAGACATTGTTTCAGATAACGACATCTTTAGATGCTCCCCTCGATCAGCCTCGGTCAGCGTACACTATTAGATCTCTCTCGTTTGTAAACACAGCCACTCGGGGTTCCTGGCTCTGTTATTGAGTGAAGTGAACACTCAGGGGAAACAATGAAACGGCCATGAAAGTAAACAAACAGCTATAGAAAGAAATCACTCGCGCTAGACGGTAAACATTGACACTGAAGGTAGCCTCATACGGGGGTACATTGTGGCTATGTTATTTGGCGTATGAGGAGATTAAGAAATGTTTTTCAGTGGTTATATTAAGATACATAGCTAGCGCTACACAATTTTTTGGTTGGAGAAAATATGCAATTTTCGGTCTCTGGGATGTGGGAAGTGTTCATAGAATTCTTGTGGCGCCAGTGGGATGATCGCACATCTTACGCCTTGAGCCGGGCCTGTTAAGATTTATGGCTGCTTATATTCGAGATACATGCCTGGGTATATAGAGTCTTATATCCGGAATAGATGACTGGGTATACAAAGTCTTATATTCTGCATACAAATGCTTACAGTCAGTTTTGTTTGGTAAACACTGTTTCGACCAACTGTTCCGGAAATAGACTTCTTTATAACCACGCCTCTACAGAGGTCGATTAGTTACCCAGTACAACAAGCAATGTGCTATAATATATTAACTATATAACTTATTGAATGTTTATATATTTTTGTTTTGTTTTAGAGGCATTGTGGGTAGGGGGAGGTGTTAAAAATATAAAGACTCTAACAATTTCAATAAAGTTCATTGTGTGGGAAGCCATGGATCTCAAGTTCTATAAAGGTCGTAACTGGTGGGAATAAATTAACAAGAAATAAATGTAACATAGACTTACAAATCGCTCTATTTAAAGATCATTTACTTAGTAACTTGTGAAATCACGGCCTTTTCCATCTGTAAACATAGCCACAATTTGAGAACCACTAGGATAATCCCGTTATCAAAAGAACTACAACTAAATCTTGCGAGTATTTGTTTACTGACTACGCGGGCGTGTCAATCTTGTCGGCTTGTTCCGACAGAGCTGTCAACCCTGTTTGTTGTTTACAAGATCTCTGTCACCAACAGAGGGCGCTCAAGCTCAGAGTCATGGATATAATCCTGAGAAACATGTATGAATGTATAAGATGAGTAGACAGTGAATCTACTTTAAACCTTACATTCGTGTGTGTATGTGTATGTGGACATTAATTCACCATAGCCCAGAGGACAATCTCTGAATGTATGAGCACATGTATTTTTGGATCTTACGCTGGACAAAAAATGATAATCTGCAATACAGTAGCACATTTTTTTGCTTGCTTTTCCCCCGAAAGGAAAAAAAGGGGCGGGGGGTACTGGGGAAATTGTGTGGGTGGGGAAGGGTGCACTAATAATTTTTATAAAATGTATCCTCTTATCTCTAGACTCTTATCTCTAGACTCTAATCTCTTGACTCCAGATCAATGACCATTGTCTTTATTAGGAAAAGACTGTTTACAACATTCAAATATTAGCAGGTAGCTCAAAAATGGCTCTCTTTCTCCCCTCTCTCTCCTCCCTTTCTGTTCTTCTTCCTCCCTTTCTCTCTATTCCTCCCTCTCTCACCCCTCTCTCTCCATCCCTCTTTCACCTCTCTCTCTCTCTCTCTCTCTCCTCTCTCTCTCTCTCTCTATATATATATATATATATATATATATATATAATTCCCGTTGTCTGTATGGTTGTAATGTAATTTAATGCTGTTAGGGGGCCGTCCATAAATGACGTCACGCACCTAGGGGGGGAGGGGGTCACAGTTTTGTGACGATGTGTGACGAAGGGGAGGGAGGGGGGTTGAAGAAATGTGACGTCACATCAAAAGGGTAACTTTAAATAAAACTTCCACTGAAATATTTGGTCGCTTACAATTTATTTAATTACTTTTTTTTTAAATCGGTGCTTCTCAATGTGCGGTCGGTAGGCCATCAGACGCTGGTTGGCGTAAGCTATCAAGACACGAACATTAAATCTAATTATAATCCTTAAGTTTGAGAATCCACAAGATAACGTATGAAATTGTTACACTGCGTCGTTTGATGTTGACATCAAAGCATTTGTGATGTAACCGCAGCTTCGTTTGGTTCTCTCACGGCAGGAGTCGTCGAACTTTTTTGCCCGTTACCCCCAAAATATACAAGTTAATGTGTGCGTTACCCCCGCCCCCCAACCCCCAGACTCTAGGTCCTGCTCACATGACTCGGGGAGTTGGGGGAGCGTCGTTAGCGCAGAAAAAATGCTACTGATGAGTTTTACAAGCATGACAAATGTCTAAAAATGATCTGAATAGGATTATGTGTAGATATTTTAAGTCAAATCGACACGGAATATCCGTTTTCTTTAAAAGGGGAGTGGGGGAGGGAATCTATTTGAAAGAATTAAAAACGTTTTAAGTTTGATATAATTGTTCGATCTGTTTTTGGTCAAACGCCCTTTGGCCATTCTAGTCTTCTAGATATAATGATAAATGAGCCCATTTAAAATAGTCAAGTATTCATTAACTTTATTGAATGCATCCAATTCTTGACATCGCAATTCGAGAGGAGCACAAAACAACTTTTCTTCTTAGCTCAGTTTTTAAGGCATTAATCATCATATAAATATATACTCTCAATTATGTATGACTGACTCACTTTGGCCTAACGATAAGGGACATCACTCTGCTTTTTTCAAATTGAAAATATAGACTTAAAAATCATAAACATTTTGGTTTCCAGATTAACATTAAACACACTCCACACTATTATTAATTTATCAATTTCATGCGGACGCTCGAAAATAGATATTTTTGAAGCAGTAATTTAGTGCGCTGCTTTCTAAAATTTCTCGCCGTAAAAATATATTATATTGCGTCATTGTTTTAGCTCATATTTTAATTTTGGAAAAGGAAACGATGTAAAAAGAGGATTTGAGGATTGTTAATAATAACATATTTTGTGTACATTTCAGGAAGTTTAATATTTCGTATTTATCAAACAAGGATAAGTTACTTTGGCTTTTGACCAAAAAAAAAGTGGGCGCCATAGGCACCCTACAGCCCCTATTATAAAATACTTTGTGTACATTTCAGGAAGTTTAATATTACGTATTTATCATACAAGGACAAGTTAGTTGGGCTTTTGAAAAAAGGTGGGCACCGTAGCCGCCCTAAAAAAGCGGGCGCCGCAGCACAACCTAGTTTTAAATATCACAGAAAGGATACGTGATACAGACAAATCATGTGGATTAAGATTATTGTCACTCGTGTCAATATAAATGAAAGTAGGGTGGATTTAGGTGTCTTCGTATAGTACGTAGGTAAGAAATCTACATAGTTGTCAAATTTGTTAAAAAATGCATTTTCTGGAAGGAACCGGTGTAACAGGCCAGATTAAACCCCCGACCCAGAATATACCCGGGTATAAACTGGCCTAGGCCAGAATATACCCGGGTATAATCTGGCCTAGGCCAGAATATACCCCGGGGGTTAAACTGGCCTAGGCCAGATTATACCCCTCCAGGCCAGAATATACCCCTTTGACAACATGAGGATATATAGTAAAAAATGACTGAATGACTATATAGACATTCTATTAGAGTTTTAGCTATGTCAGAGAAGTTAAACTCATTTCTTAAGTATGAAAGATGTTTTAATAACAATAAAATAACAATAATAAAATAATTTCTTTTATTACGATGTCTGATAGGTCAGTAACTTTTTATCTAAAGTTATAGTCTACACAAGTATAGATGGAATCAGCGTTTTTTAAAATTGTAAAGTTGAAACAATACATGAATTGATTATTTTTTAAAAAGTAATTTAAGCGCGATAGGGACTATAGTTGTAGCTTTTCAAACACTTGCGAACATTTTTTTCGTGTACCTCGCGTATTAATCAAATCATTATGTTTAATTATTTTAAGTATGGCAATAACTTTTTTTTTAACGTATTGAATTAAATTATGCATCAATGTTTTTTTCCGCGCTTACATTTTAAATGTTATTGGCAACCATGGTTTAGGGCGATCTTCATTTTGCTTTTGAAATAAACATATCATGGCGCTTTCCGTATTTTAAAAATATATCAGAATATACACTGATCTGCAAAATAGTTAAAAGAATAGGCCCAATAAAGTGTGGAAAACATCGTTTGACTTCACCCCATGTTGCTTGTCGTATTTTCGAACCTTTATCTGTAGCTTGGTTGCCTTTGCGGCGTCTTAAGACATTCAAAAGAAACCTTTGTTCCAGTAGCGCAAATTATTGTTATTTTTTAAATCAGCGCAATTCATTTTTTCGTGTTACCCTTAAAACAGTACGGTCATCCTTATTGGATTTCGCCAATGTTGGATTGTCCGCTTTCTATGCATTTATCTATTGTTATGAAGCATGGATTGCGTTCCCTTTAATCTGTGTTCAAAAGAACCTCTGATCTCGTCGCGCCCTATTATTTTATTTAAAAATAGCCTAATTTCTTTTGAAAGGCGTAAATATAAATCATGGAACCCTGATGGATTGGTCCCTACCTCGTGGTAGAATCATTAAACAAGGGAAGACTGTAGCTAAAGAATATATCGACTGACAAAATACTAAAAAACACCGACAATGTCAGTAACGTAGAAGTTTACGGCAATTAACATGTTTCTTCACCCAATCAGTTCCCTGATGACTCTGTTAAAGGTAATGTCAATGAAAGCATACAATAAAAAGAACACACAGGTTAGGAAACAGATATCACCGTGATACAACCTGTCTCAAAACAAATGCAGTTTAGGACTTTTAACCCACTAACAATTTCAAGAAGAAAGCGTCTTAGCACAACTTTTGGCCTTACTTTTGACAAGTTTGTATATTATGGCCGCAATCGAGATCTTGAACAACCAAGGTGTACATATTAAAAGGGGGAGGGAAGTAGGGAAGGTTACTTCAGGGCCATACGTTACATTCTGACAGGAACAGAGGACAACCATATCCTCCTCAGAAATAAAGTAATTCAAAACGTGAACACTGGCAATACATAACAACTACATGACAACTACATAACAACTACATAACAGCTACATAACAACTACATAACAACTACATGACAATTACATAACAACCACATAACAGCTACATAACAACCACATAACAACTACATGACAATTACATAATAACTACATGACAACTACATGACAATTACATAACAACCACATAACAACTACATAACAAATACATAACTACATAACAACTACATGACTACTACATAACAACCACATAACAACCACATAACAACCACATAACAACCACATAACAACTACATAACAACTACATAACAACTACATAACAACTACATGACATCTTGAATCAAAGTGGGGAATGGGTTGGCTGAGGAAACCAGGAAAACCAACACTATCAACATTAAAAACTAACACTATCAACATTTAAAACTAACACGATCAACATTTAAAACTAACACTATCAACATTTAAAACCAACTCTATCAACACTTAAAACCAACACTATCAACATTTAAAACCAACACTGTCAACATTTGAAACTAACACTATCAACATTTAAAACTCTAATACAAATTCAAAACTAGATATAAACCAATGATACGCGTAGGACGTAATAATATTCTGTATAGAAGGAGCGTCTCTAAATGATAAGATACGATAATGGTAAGGAATCCAAAGTGTTAACACGCGTTTGAAAAGCAACAAATAAAACCAGTCTTAAATTATAAGTTTTAAAATAATCATGTAGTGCTTGATTATGTTAATGTTAAATTTAAAGAAAAAGAAAAAAAGGCTTATTTCATAAATATTTGCATACACTGTAACTTTAGATCTTGAATCGTCAAAATTATATAAGATTTCATATTTTCAAAACGAGACAACTACATCATCATTTTCAAATAAAATGTAATGCTCCTTTTATTCATCGTAAAATATTGTATAATTATTATTTTATTTTAATTAAAACAATTTTGCTACTTAAGAAAAGAGTTTAATTTTTTTGACAGAGCTAAAACATGAAGAGAAAGTCTAAAAAGTAATTCATCCATTTTTTACTATATGTCCCCATGTTGTCAAAGGGGTATATTCTGGCCTGAGGGGGTATATTCTGGCCTAGGCCAGTTTAACCCCGGGGGTATATTCTGGCCTAGGCCAGATTATACCCGGGTATATTCTGGTCAGGGGTTTAATCTGGCCTGTTACACCGGTTCAATAATGGGCATATGTTCCAAGCGTACACGTACACATGACGTATTTAATATATATAGTGGATTGTAGTGGATTTTATATGTCCCAAATGAGTCTGCATTACCCCCAAGAATTCCCTTTTTGACCCCAGATGAGGTTATTTACCTCTGTTCGCCGACCTCTTTCTTACGGCATGCCCGTCAGTCAATTGAGGGATTTTTAAAAAATATATTTTAAAATGTTATTTTTAAATATATTTTTTTCTAAACAAAGACGTTAACCATGATGTTAATAGTCAAAGTTTAATTTGTATGCATTAAAATAAAATATAATCTAAGGATGTTAACACAGTTCGTTTTCTGAAGGCCGTTTAAACGTTTATAAAAAAAAGCTTCACGAGCGCTACGATATTACAATGTAGATCTTCACTAAATAAATAATAAATACTTTAAGACAATAAAAGTGATTTGAAGTGATTAGAGGGGGGGGTCTAAGTTTTTGTGACGACGCGTGACAAGGGGGGGGGAGGGGGTAAAAAATCGGCCAAAATTGCGTGACGTCATTTATGGACGGCCCCTTAGGTGGCGCTGCGATATGGATGTAATGCTGTTAGGTGGCGCTGCGATCGATTTTGTTTTTTAGTGCTGCACCAAAAATAACACTATTCGAGCGTTCCGCGTAAATTGTTCAATATGATAATAAATGAATCAAATAAAAATAAATAAAATAAATGAAAGTTTTGTAGTACGGTATTTTTTAATCTGATGTGTATTTATTTTGAAAACTTCCGACATTTTTTGACGGGTGATACACTAGTATATATATATATATATTAGGGCTGTTAACGATTAATTCAAATTTAGTCGTTAGCTTTTGAAAAATTAACGATTAATTACTCGTTAATTTCGATTAAAGCCAAAATTTAAAATTTATGATGTCAAAAGTAACACTTATTAAACGTTCTTGTTGAAAATCTAAATAACACTTGAATGTCTCCTTTATACGTCATCTTTTAACCAACTACGCAAATAGACAAGTGTGATGACATTATTTTGTTCAAGTGATGAGCGGGTCTAATTGACAATATAACAAGCCGACATGAACAATTATTGACATGGAACTGAGGTAACTGGTATGCACAAAACGGTCTTGTCAAGGAATGACATTATCGGATATCTGTTTTCATTAATTTTCCACCATTGTAGAGTGTTAATGGATTCAGGAACTTTCATCTCCATTTTGTAACGCAGTAATTCATCAGAAGAGCTGTCGTCATTTTCTGTCTCTGAGTCATACTCCATTACTGCCATTAGCTTAATACGATTTTCATTTCGTTTGATAAGTAGGCGAAGTGTTAGAACAATTGTAAACAAACTTTATCAACATTTTGAACATTCCCATCAGTCAATAGTTAAAAACCATAATGTTCGTGTAATCGTCAAGAAATTTGTTATTTTTTATCGACCGATATTTTTCATTAGTTTTTTTTTACTTTTTGACTTCCAATAATTTGTAAGTGATGGGTCGATTAATCGTTAAAAAAATTTAATCGTTAAATTTTATATATATATATATATATATCCTCTTTCCCATTTTCATCTTTTCGCCCTCTATTTCTCTATTTCTATGTTGTCTTCCTCTCACTCCCATTATCTCTCATACTTTTTCCTCTTTATATTTCTGCATTTCTCTCTCCCTTTCTCCTCAATCACTCCCCTCTCTATCTGCATATTTCCCTCTCACCCACTCTATCTCTTTCTCTATCTCACAGTGTATCTGTAAGAATGACTCTGTCTTCAGGTAGTGCGTGTAATGTCATAAGAGAGCCAACAAACTGTCCACCATATCCATGTTTGATCTCGTCCCTTCTGTCAGATCCCACCGTTGTTTTTTTAAAAATGTATTTATTATTATTATTTTTTTTTAAAAAGTTGTATGCACAAAAAACGTTCTTGTGGTATTTTAAACAATCCCATTCAGCAGAGAAACTTAGTGTCTTCGTGATTGCACGTGTGTGCGTACTTAGGAGTGTATCTCTAGAATAAGTGAACGTGTAGCTTGATACTTGCTGGCACGTTTAGGAGACAATATATGGTCATGGTTATTGATCTTATTTATTGTAATAGTATCAAGTTTAATCGCGGATTTTTCTGATGTGTTTCACAAACACAGACGTGTGACAGAAGTAGCACAGACGTGTCACAGAAGTAGCACGCACGTGTAACAGAAGTAGCACGCACGTGTGACAGAAGTAGCACAGACGTGTGACAGAAGTAGCACAGATGTGTGACGAAAGTAGCACAGACGTGTGACAGAAGTAGCACACACGTGTGACAGAAGTAGCACGCACGTGTGACAGAAGTAGCACGCACGTGTGACAGAAGTAGCACATACGTGTGACAGAAGTAGCACAGACGTGTGACAGAAGTAGAACGCACGTGTGACATAAGTAGCACGCACGTGTGACAGAAGTAGCACGCACGTGTGACAGAAGTAGCACATACGTGTGACAGAAGTAGCACGCACGTGTGACAGAAGTAGCACGCACGTGTGACAGAAGTAGCACATACGTGTGACAGAAGTAGCACAGACGTGTGACAGAAGTAGCACGCACGTGTGACAGAAATAGCACGCACGTGTGACAGAAGTAGCACAGACGTGTGACAGAAGTAGCACAGATGTGTGACAAAAGTAGCACAGACGTGTGACAGAAGTAGCACAGACGTGTGGCAGAAGTAGCACAGACAAGTGACAGAAGTAGCACAGACGTGTCACAGAAGTAGCACGCACGTGTGACAGAAATAGCACAGACGTGTGACAGAAGTAGCACACACGTGTGACAGAAGTAGCACAGACGTGTCACAGAAGTAGCACGCACGTGTAACAGAAGTAGCACGCACGTGTGACAGAAGTAGCACAGACGTGTGACAGAAGTAGCACAGATGTGTGACGAAAGTAGCACAGACGTGTGACAGAAGTAGCACACACGTGTGACAGAAGTAACACGCACGTGTGACAGAAGTAGCACGCACGTGTGACAGAAGTAGCACATACGTGTGACAGAAGTAGCACAGACGTGTGACAGAAGTAGAACGCACGTGTGACATAAGTAGCACGCACGTGTGACAGAAGTAGCACGCACGTGTGACAGAAGTAGCACATACGTGTGACAGAAGTAGCACGCACGTGTGACAGAAGTAGCACGCACGTGTGACAGAAGTAGCACAGACGTGTGACAGAAGTAGCACGCACGTGTGACAGAAGTAGCACGCACGTGTGACAGAAGTAGCACAGACGTGTGACAGAAGTAGCACAGATCTGTGACAAAAGTAGCACAGACGTGTGACAGAAGTAGCACAGACGTGTGGCAGAAGTAGCACAGACAAGTGACAGAAGTAGCACAGACGTGTCACAGAAGTAGCACGCACGTGTGACAGAAATAGCACAGACGTGTGACAGAAGTAGCACACACGTGTGACAGAAGTAGCACGCACGTGTGACAGAAGTAGCACGCACGTGTGACAGAAGTAGCACATACGTGTGACAGAAGTAGCACAGACGTGTGACAGAAGTAGCACGCACGTGTGACAGAAGTAGTACAGACGTGTGACAGAAGTAGCACGCACGTGTGACAGAAGTAGCACGCACGTGTGACAGAAGTAGCACGCACGTGTGACAGAAGTAGCACGCACGTGTGACAGAAGTAGCACGCACGTGTGACAGAACAGTCTTGAGCTATGACCGTTAAACACACCCGAGCAAATCCGCGGTCACAGAACGGACTAGATCCAAATTTAGACATCAACCACTCGCCCACATGGCGCACTATCGTTTTACAAGACAACTCAGCTCAAAGTCATGCGTGACGTCAGAACTTCTAACATTGGCCTGGCGACTGTACCACGCCTGAGTCCACCGACGGCCCATTAACATTTGCTGACGACAAGCCGTGAGCAGTGTTTTAACATAAACTTTGAGATTGTTTACACAGTAAGTTCAACGGATGTGGTGATTCATATATGGCGTTAGAGTGGTGCACGCATCGAGTCAGGTCTTCGCCCGGTGAGCGGCGGGGTCTGCGTCTTTTAATGCCGTGTTCCGGTTCTAAGAAAAGGGGGGGGGGAAAGTTTGTTTTTGAAGGTTTGGAGAGTATATCACCTGGTTAATCTCACACCCCCTCCCCCACCACCGGCTCAGGTATTGCAGGGTTTCCTATCTGAGCTAAGAGAAGGTTTTGTGGTTTGTTGTGTCGGAGTCATTCAAGGAGACATTGGAGTTCAGTGCCAAGATTACGATGTCAGTGTCTTCGGTCAGACAGAAAGCTTTTGTGTGTTTAAATAATTGTGTTGTTTTTTGGTGAAAATAAAATAGCAGTTGGTGGCGACCAGCGAAATACTTGATATGTGTATTATATCGAGGAGCGTACTTTCATTTTCTTCAACTGGCCATGAGGTCAGTGTGATAAGTGGTGTTAGTTGGCCATGAAGTCAGTGTGATAAGTGGTGTTAGTCGGCCATGAGGTCAGTGTGATAAGTGGTGTTAGTTGGCCATGAAGTCAATGTGATAAGTGGTGTTAGTTGGCCATGAAGTCAGTGTCGTAAGTTGTATTAGGTCCAATCACACGTATTCATTTATTTATATATCTTTGAGTCACGACCACATAAAAAAAGAAAAGTGATCCGAGATCACGTACAGTGACATAGTAACCCCGTTCGTGACCCCGTACGGTCAAATAATGACCCAGTCCCTGACCCCGTAGAGTCAGATAGTGACCCAGTCCGTGACCCCATAGAGTCAGATAGTGACCCAGTCCGTGACCCCGTAGAGTCAGATAGTGACCCAGTCCGTGACCCCGTACAGTCAGATAGTGACCCGGTCCGTGACCCCATACAGACAGATAGTGACCCAGTCCGTGACCCCATACACTCAGATAGTGACCCAGTCAGTGACCCCGTAGAGACATATAGTGACCCAGTCCGTGACCCCGTACAGTCAGATAGTGACCCAGTCCGTGACCCCGTACAGTCAGATAGTGACCCAGTCAGTGACCCCGTACAGTCAGATAGTGACCCAGTCCGTGACCCCATACAGTCAGATAGTGACCCAGTCAGTGACCCCGTAGAGACAGATAGTGACCCAGTCCGTGACCGCGTAGAGTCAGATAGTGACCCAGTCCGTGACGCCGTACAGTCAGATAGTGACCCAGTCCGTGACCCCGTAAAGGTCAGATAGTGACTCAGTCCGTGACCCCATACAGTCAGATAGTGACCCAGTCAGTGACCCCGTAGAGTCATATAGTGACCCAGTCCGTGACCCCGTAGAGTCAGATAGTGACCCAGTCCGTGACGCCGTACAGTCAGATAGTGACCCAGTCCGTGACCCCGTAAAGGTCAGATAGTGACCCAGTCCGTGACCCCGTACAGTCAGATAGTGACCCAGCCCGTGACCCCATATAGACAGATAGTGACCCAGTCCGTGACCCCGTAGAGTCAGATAGTAACCCTGTCCGTGACCCCGTAGAGTCAGATAGTGACCCAGTCCGTGACCCCGTAGAGTCAGATATTGACCCAGTCAGTGACCCGTAGAGTCAGATAGTGACCCAGTCCGTGACCCCGTACAGTCAGATCGTGACCCTGTCCGTGACACCGTACAGTCAGATAGTGACCCAGTCCGTGACCCCGAAGAGTCAGATAGTGACCCAGTCCGTGACCCCGTAGAGTCAGATAGTGAACCAGTCCGTGACCCCGTACAGTCAGCTAGTGACCCAGTCAGTGACCCCATAGAGTCAGATAGTGACCCAGTCAGTGACCCCGTACATTCAGATAGTGACTCTGTCCGTGACACCGTACAGTCAGATAGTGACCCAGTCCGTGACCCCGTAGAGTCAGATAGTGACCCAGTCAGTGACCCCGTAGAGTCAGATAGTGAACCAGTCCGTGACCCCGTACAGTCAGATAGTGACCCAGTCAGTGACCCCGTAGAGACATATAGTGACCCAGTCAGTGACCCCGTACAGTCAGATAGTGACCCAGTCCGTGACCCCGTACAGTCAGATAGTGACCCAGTCAGTGACCCCGTACAATCAGATAGTGACCCAGTCCGTGACCCCATACAGTCAGATAGTGACCCAGTCAGGGACCCCGTAGAGACAGATAGTGACCCAGTCCGTGACCCCGTAGAGTCAGATAGTGACCCTGTCCGTGACGCCGTACAGTCAGATAGTGACCCAGTCCGTGACCCCGTAAAGGTCAGATAGTGACCCAGTCCGTGACCCCATACAGTCAGATAGTGACCCAGTCAGTGACCCCGTAGAGACAGATAGTGACCCAGTCCGTTACCCCGTAGAGTCAGATAGTGACCCAGTCCGTGACCCCGTAAAGTCAGATTGTGACCCAGTCCGTGACCCGTACAGTCAGATAGTGAACCGTACATAGTGACCTCAGTAACTAACGCTATCAAATAATTGGTTTAAAGTCCATGCTATTATGCCCGTGAGGTGACAATAATATAATTTTTTCCTCCTGCTACCAGGCAAAGTTGAAATGTTTCAAGTCTTATAAAGAAAGAGCGGCGCGGGCATTCATGAAAGTTTTTAAAATATAATTTAGTACCTTTACGACACCATGCGGCTCTGTGTGAAGTTAATGACTATAACACGCTGACCGTCAAGAAGTTGGTGACCACATCAAAATGACCACCATGAAGTGTTTCGATTGTACAAGTAAACTTCGAACATTGTAAAAAAATGGAATGATAATATGGAAAAAAGGGGGAGGGGTGGGGGTTAAGAATACACTGTTATAAAAAATATCATTTGCAAAATGATGTGCGCCATAAAATGACGTACACCGTGTCAAACCTTGTACAAGTAATCAAACAATGTACATGCTACATAGTGAAAGACGAAGTTGTCATTCCCAGACCAGATGTCACATAGCCACACTTTCAGACACGTGCACTCACATACACACAGGTGAAAATACAACGTATAACAGATGTTGAAACTCATTTATCGACCTCTGGCTGAATCAGTCAGTATGTCTGGTACAGTATACCAATTATAAACAAGGTCCGTCATATATATTCTGCGGGCCTCAGATAATATATTTAAACTGCATCACTTCATCGTCAAGTTTCGGTCTTTGCGTTGAACTTAATGGATTTAATACAAATCCTAACCGTTAAAAATTACTTAAAGACATGACAATGGACTTTCCTAAAAATGTTTTCTAGCATGCACTATCAGGTGGGGGAAAAAATAAAATAAAATTCGTAAGGCTTCGAGGACCATTGAAGTCAAAGCTGTCGCCTAAGTGGACAACGTACATGATTGCGATACACTGCACAAACTTAAGACTCAGAGGATTTGAGAACCTTCATTAAATATTGTTTGCCAATATTTGCAATTTTCAAAGTTTAGGTCTACCTAATAAGACATTGCTCTTGTGTAGTTGCTAATTCGTGTGTATGTCGACGACGTGCCATGTAATTTTGTGTCCTGTTCCTTATAAGTGGCAACGCGTGCCGTGGATTATAATTTAGATTCAAGCATCTTTTTAGGTGTGTTCCGTAATTATTGCATTTTCCCAGAAACTTAAAGGCGTCCAAACCAAACTGTGTAGATTTGTATGGGCCTGGAGGAAATGATGACAGTAACTTTTCTCAAGTGTTACAAAACGAAAATAAGGGAGATCACTCACTTGGCATGAGCTTAAGACCTGTCTCGGAGTTACATTGAACATTAACCGGATTTGGTGGTGCACCAAGTCAAGGTCATTGAGCTGTTATGACCGGAACTTACAGGCCTCGTCAGAGACGCAGATCGGTGGTAAGTAGACTCAGGTGTAACAAGTGACAAGTCACGTGACTATCAGTGTCCCCTCTGCATGGTGTCATGGGGCGTGTCTCCCCGGTGTCATGTGATTTATCTCCTCAGTATCACAGGGTGTCTCCCAAGTATAACGTGGTATGCCCCCATATCACGTGGTGTGTCGTCGTCGTCCCCCCACCCAGTATCACGTGATGTGTCTCCCGAATATCACGTTGGGTGTCTCCACATTAACACGTGGTATGTCTCCCCAGTATCATGTGATGTGTCTCCCCAATATCACATAGTACGTCTCCCCAGTATCACGTGATGTCTTCCAAGTGTCACTTGGTGTGTCTCTACAGTGTCACGTGTGTTTCTCCCCAGTGTCAATTGGTATTCACTCCTGAACGGCTTTTAAATCTATTTTTAGCCAAGCATACTTTGAACAAGATTACTGTACCATAATGTTTTATTGTAAGTCATTAATTCTATTAGAAACCACCTGTTACGTCACATTTTCCACACACTTGTCTTCTCCTGTTACTTCTGTTTGGCTCTTTTCTTTTGTCCATTTCCCCACTGCTTATTCTTCCTCGCCACCATTTCACAGATACACATATTATATAACTTATATTATACCAGCTCTAAATGTCATTCAAAAAATTGGAATATTTGAAGACCTTGTACATCAGGGCTTAGATTTAACCCAACGCCTTTTAAATTCTACTCAACGTTAGCTATTGTTAAACTCTTTCAAATGTCAGTATGAACATAAAATACCAGGAGATTTCATCCCTGTCGCACGAATTTGTTATTGGGGATCAGGGTGGTGTGGGATCAGGGTGGTGTGGGATCAGGGTGGTGTGGGATCAGGGTGGTGTGGGATCAGGGTGGTGTGGGATCAGGGTGGTGTGGGATCAGGGTGGTGTGGGATCAGGGTGGTGTGGGAGGGGTTAAAAGCGTTGTGTGTGGGCGCAATAATCTTCTGCATAGAGAGAGCGCATGTACAGATAAGAGAAGAAGACAGAGAGTAGCAATATTCCCTCTATGGTTCGATGGTCCGTGTGCAAAACGTGTGCACAAAAACTCATTTGCAAAGTTGCATAGCATCCATATTTTTTAGCAATATTTTACAAAATTTGCTGCGAGGTAATTCTAAACTGCTGCGCAGCATTGGTCAGATATGTGCGCGGCCGCGCAGCTTAAATGGAGCATTGGACAGTAGAGTAGTAGATTATCACATTGCTGTACCACGAACCTTGGGACTGACAGTAGAGTAGTAGAGTATCACATTGGTGTACCACGAACCTTGGGACTGACAGTAGAGTAGTAGATTATCACATTGCTGTACCACGAACCTTGGGACTGACAGTAGAGTAGTAGAGTATCACATTGGTGTACCACGACCCTTGGGACTGACAGTAGAGTAGTAGATTATCACATTGCTGTACCACGAACCTTGGGACTGACAGTAGAGTAGTAGAGTATCACATTGGTGTACCACGACCCTTGGGACTGACAGTAGAGTAGTAGAGTA
This sequence comes from Ampullaceana balthica, assembly GCA_944989445.1. Classification (NCBI taxonomy): domain Eukaryota; kingdom Metazoa; phylum Mollusca; class Gastropoda; family Lymnaeidae; genus Ampullaceana; species Ampullaceana balthica. Next base: position 1,089,845 of record CALYLW010000130.1, on the reverse strand, counting down.
TCACATTGCTGTACCACGAACCTTGGGACTGACAGTAGAGTAGTAGAGTATCACATTGGTGTACCACGACCCTTGGGACTGACAGTAGAGTAGTAGATTATCACATTGCTGTACCACGAACCTTGGGACTGACAGTAGAGTAGTAGAGTATCACATTGCTGTACCACGAACCTTGGGACTGACAGTAGAGTAGTAGAGTATCACATTGCTGTACCACGAACCTTGGGACTGACAGTAGAGTAGTAGAGTATCACATTGCTGTACCACGAACCTTGGGACTGACAGTAGAGTAGTAGAGTATCACATTGCTGTACCACGAACCTTGGGACTGACAGTAGAGTAGTAGAGTATCACATTGGTGTACCACGACCATTGTGACTGACAGTAGAGTATCACATTGGTGTACCACGACCATTGTGACTGACAGTAGAGTATCACATTGCTGTACCACGACCCTTGGGACTGACAGTAGAGTAGTAGAGTATCACATTGGTGTACCACGACCCTTGGGACTGACAGTAGAGTATCACATTGGTGTACCACGACCCTTGGGACTGACAGTAGAGTATCACATTGGTGTACCACGACCATTGTGACTGACAGTAGAGTATCACATTGGTGTACCACGACCATTGTGACTGACAGTAGAGTATCACATTGGTGTACCACGACCATTGTGACTGACAGTAGAGTATCACATTGCTGTACCACGACCCTTGGGACTGACAGTAGAGTATCACATTGGTGTACCACGACCATTGTGACTGACAGTAGAGTATCACATTGGTGTACCACGACCCTTGGGACTGACAGTAGAGTATCACATTGCTGTACCACGACCCTTGGGACTGACAGTAGAGTATCACATTGGTGTACCACGACCATTGTGACTGACAGTAGAGTATCACATTGGTGTACCACGACCATTGTGACTGACAGTAGAGTATCACATTGGTGTACCACGACCATTGTGACTGACAGTAGAGTATCACATTGCTGTACCACGACCCTTGGGACTGACAGTAGAGTATCACATTGCTGTACCACGACCCTTGGGACTGACAGTAGAGTATCACATTGGTGTACCACGACCATTGTGACTGACAGTAGAGTATCACATTGCTTAATACAACGGCCTTTGGGACTGACAGTAGAGTATCACCTTGCTTAATACCACGACCCTTGGGACTGACAGTAGAGTATCACATTGCTTAATACCACGACCCTTGGGACTGACAGTAGAGTATCACATTGCCGTACCACGACCATTGTGACTGACAGTAGAGTATCACATTGGTTAATACCATGACCCTTGGGACTGACAGTAGAGTATCACATTGCTTAATACCACGACCCTTGGGACTGACAGTAGAGTATCACATTGCTTAATACCACGACCCTTGGGACTGACAGTAGAGTATCACATTGCTTAATACCACGACCCTTGGGACTGACAGTAGAGTATCACATTGCCGTACCACGACCATTGTGACTGACAGTAGAGTATCACATTGCCATACCATGACCATTGTGACTGACAGTAGAGTATCACATTGCTTAATACCACGACCCTTGGGACTGACAGTAGAGTATCACATTGCCATACCACGACCATTGTGACTGACAGTAGAGTATCACATTTATTTAATACCACGACCCTTTGGTTTGGACTAACAGTAGAGTATCACATTGCCATACCACGACCTTTGGGACTGACAGTAGAGTATCACATTGCTTAATACCATGACCCTTTGGTTTGGACTAACAGTAGAGTATCACATTGCCATACCACGACCATTGTGACTGACAGTAGAGTATCACATTTATTTAATACCACGACCCTTTGGTTTGGACTAACAGTAGAGTATCACATTGCCATACCACGACCTTTGGGACTGACAGTAGAGTATCACATTGCTTAATACCATGACCCTTTGGTTTGGACTAACAGTAGAGTATCACATTGCCATACCACGACCTTTGGGACTGACAGTAGAGTATCACATTGCTTAATACCATGACCCTTGGGACTGACAGTAGAGTATCACATTTCTTAATACCACGACCCTTGGAACTGACAGTAGAGCATCACATTGCCATACCACGACCATTGTGACTGACAGTAGAGCATCACATTGCTTAATACCACGACCCTTTGGACTGACAGTAGAAAATCACATTGCCATACCACGACCCTTGGGATAGACAGCTCGGTTCGGTATGAGACGGGGGGGGGGTGTCAGGGAGGTATGTGTCCAGATGCACAGGGGTGTAGTGTGGTGGGGTAGTGGCGTAGAAAGAACTTGTACCGTCCGGGGCGGTCTCCAATTTGCCGCCCTTTTAGCAGCCGTCCATAAATGACGTCATGCACCGGGGGAGGGGAGGGGATTCACACATTTGACGTCACATCAAAACACGCAACTTTAAATAAAAATGCCACTTAAATGTATGATTACTGACACTTTATTTAATGAAGTTTTACATGGCTTCACGCGTGTTACAATATTAGAGTGCAGCCTTAAACTAAAAACATTGTTACGTCATATTGAAGAGGGGGTCTAAGTTTTTGTGACGACGTGTGACGAGGGGGGAGGGTGTGAAAAATCATTCAAAATCGCGTGACATCATCTATGAACGGCCCCTTAAGTCAATCATATGATGGCTTTTATAAATTAATAAACATGAATAAATAATTGTAATTGAAACGAAGTAAAGGTGGGGAACATTTTTACAATTGCGTGTCCTATTTATGTAAGCAGTAATAAAAGATGCCGCATACGATGATATGCCTATAAGTACACATTTATAAAAATACGAGATCCTTTTTTAAAGGTCACAAGAAAGTTATTGAGGTCGCAGGTCCCCCCCCCCAACACCACACAATATATTGCAAATTTCCACCCAAAAACAATATCAATTAATATGCTTTTATATTTTATTTATAAATATATAGTTATTTTTAAAACAAAGAAATTGTATACATTAGTATTTAAACATATTTATACATTTAGTTACCTAACTTTCATAGTATAAAAATCGTGTATTATGCTACAAAAATTTAAATTATTCGTAATACCTTGTTCTATGAACAATACTGCAAGTTTTGTAGTCTTAAATCACTCATTGTTGAACGAATATAATTTTTTTTATCAACTTCAGTTTGGAGAAGCTCCTTTCACAACTAGATACACTGATAGCAATTGTTGAAAAAATTCTTAGCAAAATTATAATGTTGGGTACATAATTTTCCAATCTATACTGTTGAATATATTTTAATAGATCAACGGGGCCTTTTCCAAAGTTTTTCAAACATAATGCCTCTTCTTGTAGTGTAGGTACAGCCAGGGCTGATCTTAGGGCACTGCAACCTATGCGGCCGCAGTGAGCCCCGCGCTTTCATCTCCCCCACTTATCTTAATTTTCACTTATTATCTTTATTAATACCTTATCCCTACCCAAACTGGGCCCCGTGCCATCCTTTTCGCACACTAAGCCGCATAGGGCCCCGCAATTGCTAAGACCGGCCCTGTGTACAGCCATAAAAACCTGGATCCTTTTTCTTTCAATATTGAACTGTTCTTTATCAATGTCAATAAAGAAATTTATTTGATGTTCTAATTCTTCATTTAGTAGGTTACATGGTATTAAAAACGAATATTTTCTTGCAAGGATATGCAACTCATCAAAGCGTTCTTTTATTTTATTTTATAATTCCATCCATGGATGAAAAAATTTCTCGTTGTACTTCTTGCTATAAAGATAGAACCACGTCTTCTGAATTTTCCACACTCATATTTTTTCTCCTTCTAACTCGGTGCTCAGTTGATATTTCCAACTCTCTATAACAGCGTTATGTATTTGCGCATCTCTTTGTTCCATAATTGGGTTTGCATTAATATTTTTTTAAAAAGACGGGTTCCCATAAATTGAGATAACATAGAAAAGAAAAAGACTGCACTGAACTGAGTAAAATTTCAGCATCTTATCTCGTTTTACTAGTTACTTCTTCAGATGTACATTTTCCAAGACGCCTGAAATTTTAAAGTATGTCATTTTCGATATTATTTATGCTATTGTAGTGTTTATTAACGGAGAAATTTGAATATTTTAATTTTCTTGCCATTAATATTAATAATGTTTCCATAAATTAGACGAATTCAAATTATTTACACATTACTTTAATTGGATAGGCGTCAGTGGCGTAGTGAGAGGGGGGCAAGGGGGGCAAATTCCCCGGGCGTCACCTTTTTAGGGGCGGCACATTCCTCGCCGTTAATATACTTCTAAGAATAAACAAAAAAATTAAGTGGAAATTTTTATCAAAATAAATTAAAGACTAAAATAAAAAATTGATAAAAGAAATAAAGTAACTATTCTAAAATACGTGAACATTTCTACTGCCATATTAGATATAAATTATTCTGAAACATGTGCTACTAAAATGAAAAACGAAGAGGCTTAATTAAGTAGTATGAGAACGTGACACTGATCTGCTGGTAACTTAATTGATTTCATACATGAGCCCATCAAAAGCTCCAGGCGGTTATTTGTTGGGCGCGGAAAATTCCCCATTGTTAGTTAGCTTCAAAAAATGAAAAATGTAAAAATAACGTTCATAACTTTAGATTCATTTTGGAGTTTTAACTTTTGGCATTAGATAATTTCACATATTTTAATAAAGTTCCTTCATTTCTTTAATTAAATTTTTCCTTTGCTTTTTCTTTTATATTATTTTTATGTACTGATGGATCTGCTAACATATTACTATTACGATACAATGCTTCAAGAACAGGAAGTAAAAAAGGGTAAAGAACTTGTCATCTCAAATTCAACATGAGCCCATTGCAATTTTAAAAGATACAGTTCGCTAAAAATCATATTTTTGGTACAAGAAATCAAAGATTATTCAATTGTATTCCATAGCTCTCGATATATTTCACATCAGAAACAAGCCTTAAGTCAAGTTGTGCGATTTAGTATATATTTAAAATCAGGGGGGAAAACACACACTGATGGGCATCATTTAAATGTATTATGCTTTCTATACTCTCCACTACTCCTTATCGTTAGTTAATGATGAAGAAGAGGGTTGCTCTCTCGCTAACCCACTTAAAATATCTATTGAATTTTTCAACGTAAAATCAAATAGCAAAAAACAAAACATTGTTATATTTTGTGTGCTTACCCCATGGCAAAGCACGGACTTTGCGTTCGTTAAGTAATGTAATACTTGGAAACAAGTACTTTATGAAGTCAATGGTGCCCGAAATTATAGTGCTAAAAATGCTTTGCGGACGCTACTCACAGAGAAACTATTGGGATACTTTAAGGATACTTTGGCGTGTGCTAAAATTTCATGTGGATAAGTTATCATTTTAATTGAACCTTCCAGTCAAAGAACGAGAGAGCAAATTATTAGCGATGAAAGCGAATATGCAGTCATTTTATGTAGAAAAATATTTGAGAACAAAGTTGTATTCTTCATAGAATGACGTTGCTGTAGAAATTCATGTGAGGTTTTGGAAGTTACAGAATTCGGAAAATGGGTATGATTTTGGTACACCAGGTAATCTACCGGACTTAAAAATTTTGCTTTCAAATTAGAGTAAGTATATCACATGACATTGTCAAGCCAGGACTATTTTACCTCACGGGTAGAAAATATTGAATTCAAGCTGATATGAGGTGTTCAAGTTTATTAAGATTTTCAGGCTTCTAGTGACAGTGCCTGATATAATGTCATTAATTTACTTTGAACATTCCTTAAAAACTGCCATAAGTGATACCAGCTGTGAGAGAATTTTCTCTAAAACTAAGTTATTGTCAAATTTATTACGATCAATGATGAATACACCAAATTGACTAATCTATAGCTCTTTTGGCTGTTGAGCTTCGCATGGCTGACAACATTGATACATCAAAAATTGTGCCTTGAGCAAAAGCAGAAAACTTCACAATTTTAATCAAGAAATAAAAGTTTTTCTTTCTATTTCTAACATAAAAAATGCATAGTGTCCTTATTATTATTTCCTAAAAAATAAAAATTTTATTTTCCTATATTGCATCAAAATATTTTTTCGTGGGAGGGGAGGGGGGCGGCGGCAAAACTTGGTTCTGCCCCGGGCGGCACATACACAAGCTACGCCGCTGATAGGTGTAACATTTTGTTGTTGAATAACCATATTTTAATGAAAAAAAAATTATGTGTGCTACTTTAATACAATAAAAACAAAATAAATTTAATATTTATTAAGTTAAATTACAAATATTTCTGAAAACTGAAAGAGTAATATAAATTACTACTTGCAAGTTAAACACAATATTTGAACCACCATGTCATGTAGGTGCTTCTAGCGCATCATTCTGCGCATGTCGAAAAGCCACGCAAAAACTGTCGTGGCGATATTAATAGCACATATTATTCGGCCCAGTGTTGATGTATTGTTTTGTTTTTTGTTGTTGTTTTTGTGTGTGTAGTTTTCTTATAAAAGCAACATCTGTGACGCATACCACTTAATTTTCCAAGCAAATCGATACATTTTTTGAGTGATTAAAAATTCTTGAACGGTTTTGCGCTAATTATAACAACCACTATGTAATCAAACAAATGTTGCGCAAATCCGTTAATTAAGACTCGAATTTAGAATATTTTTGTTTTCACCTTGGTTTTCCCGCTTCAAAAGAAAAAAGGGCGGTTGTCGGTAATGGCTTTATTTTTCAAATGCCCACAAATGCCGCCCTCTAAATGTGTGCCGCCCGGGGCAGACCACCCCCACCACCCTCATAGCTACGCCACTGTGGTGGGGGCTGTTCAAAGTGAGGAAATATCATCCTTTTTATCTACCACCTTTTCTGGACCTCTCAAGCAATCTCTTCCCTTCTCTCTATCAACCTCTACTGATTTCTGGAGAAAAAAAAATCTCTTCTTTTCTCTCTGACACTCCTTCCCGCTTTCAACAATTCTCTTTCTTTCTCCAATTCGCCACCCCCTCCACCCTCCCTTAAATTCTACCTCCTCCATGATTGGCTAATCGATGCGGACGTTGTTTTTTGGCAGCCGCTCAATTCAACTAACGTGAAACGGACACGGCCTGGATTGTTCAGACAGATATAACACAACATTATCACTGATATCACACAACATTATCACTGATATTGATATCATATAACATTGCCCTGATATCACATACTACCATCACTGATATCACAAAACATTAGCCCTGATATCACACAACATTATCACTGATATCAAACAACATTATCAATGATATCACACAACATTATCAATGATATCATACACCATCATCACCAATATCACTCAACATTATCAATGATATCATACACC